>JAOTRQ010074210.1:0-12105 GCA_028565875.1 Hoplisoma paleatum
ATAAATCATGATCACAAAAATACTAGAAATGTTTACACTGTTTTAGCCGATTTTCAGGAGAAATGCTGGGAGTCAACAGGTTAAATAATAAATAAAACTAACCAATACTAGCGACAAAACAAAATGTACTTCATTTTTTATTACATTCAAACTTCAGATGTGCATCGGGTAGCTAGGCTAGTAAACTACTTACATTTTTGAGGTAGTAAAGCATGTTTGTGGTGGACGAATGATAGGCGAATGTTTTCCTGCTAATTCGGCAAGAAACCCTCTTTGGGTTTTAACACTCATCTTTATCAAAATGATCCCATATTTTAGAGCTCCTTCCAGACATGGAATAAATTTGTGTCACGTCTTCCTTTGTCAAATTAAAAGTCCCCAAAGCCCTTTGACGACGCAGTGTTTTTTTTTTTTCCTGCGGCCAATCATCAAACATATGGTGTAGAAGATTTTTTTGTGAATGTTACACTTCTTATAAATGATATGTATACCCTTACATTTTAAAAATTATTTATTTATTAACATTATTATGTTTTTATACTTTTTCAGTAAAAATCATGACAGGAAACAGTCATTCATTATACAGGCCACACAGTCATGGACAATTCCGTGACTTCAATTTGCCTTACCTGCATATTTTTGGACAGTGAGGAAAAAAAGTGCCCTTAGTAAACATATGAAAATGCAAATAAACATGTTAAGAAAGCAATGAAAGGTAGCCCATCAAAACATTACTTTGAGTGTGTTCACCTTAACACTGATCAATGTTAATAAAAATGGAAGCTACAAGTAACTAAGCAACACACCAGAAAATAAATTTAATTAGTACAACGGTTTAACTTATATCTGGCATCTTGTAATAAATCCCTGCACATTAATCATTATGCTTCGGACGATTCAGCCACTGTTAGAACAGCCATCTAGCAGTTTCTGTCATCAAACCATTTTTCTGCTTCTATCACATTATATTTGATGATAAAATGTTCACTTACCACACCCTAACACAGGGGTCTCAAACCCATCCTCAAAAGGCCGTTGTTGCTGCAGGATTTTTTTTCCAATCAGATCAGAACATAACCAGACAGAAAATATAATCAGTGTTATTCACGTCACCTGACAGTGGTCATAATGATATGCCTAGTTGGTGTATGCACACTGCTTAGAAATATTCATACATCCATTAACTGGTTTTACCACAGCTTAATCATGTTTAGGTACACACACTGGGTGAATACATTAAACACCTGAACAGTTCACCAGTCTGTTGGAAGGTACAGAAATAAACACACACACGAGACAATTTCAGTATCTCCGAGTACCTGGAGAAAATGCAGACACGAGGAAAAAATGCAAACTCCACAAAAAACCCAGATTGCCTTATTTGGGAATCAAGCCCAGGACTTATTTCTATGTGGCAACAATACTGTCAAGTAAATCAAGTAAAACATTTTTTTATGCTAAAGCCATTCGAAGCATTTAAATAAGAGCTATGAGCTTGAGCCTTTTTCCTAATAAAATATTTTACTAATTAGAATGTTTATACACAACTTTGGACTGAAAATTATGGACTGATAATAATATTTTTTTTACCATTTTACCACAGAATGTAATACAACTGACACTAAATTCACCTTGGTAATTCGTTCCGACAGTCACCCTAAGGAAGGAGTTCCAGTTCGCTGAACATATGCAGAGCAAGAATATGAGAGCAAGGCAAAATGGTCCTGAGAGACACATTCTCTTTTGTATTCTACAACCAACAAATCGCTCTTGATCTCTAGAAAGTAAGAAACTGTGGCTACCTAGTATTTAGAGGTCAAAATCCTTACTTGCATGATTTACTTTTGCACTGACAAAACAATTATTGTATTCATCTTCATTAAATCTTTATTAAATATTACTTCAGAGATTAAACTGCTGAAACACCTAGTGCCACAAGCGGTTCTAGTACAATAATGCCAAGCTAACGATGTTCTTTATCTACTCCACACCCACAATTTACTGAAATGATAGAGGCCAAAAACAGCATCAGCTTACTCGTGTTGCGTGCAATATTACATACATTATATAATGTAAATGCTGTAATTAACCTTAATTAACCTTTATCCAGTAGACACCAGATTTGAGTAGGCAGTAAAGTTGAATGACTTAAAATGTTATGAGAAATAATGTTCCAAAGCTGCAATCTTCTAACTGTTTACCAGTTGATATAAACAGTGAAAAAAACTTTTAGAGCAATATTAGAGAAAGCGTCGTCTGTATCAATTTTATTTTTACAGTACTGTAAAGCTGAGGCACTGAATTGCTTTATTTTAATGCACCAGACAATCTGGAAAAACCAAATCCAGTGCATCTGATTTGATCCCTTGAGTCAAATACAGGCAGAACAATTGATTGAAACCAGAAGTGAGGAAGATCTGGTGGAAATGGAGTGAAAATTAAAAATGAAAAGGCCAAACAACATAAGAAAACATCACAATAAAAATGAAGACAATTCAGTTCAATTAAAAGCAAACAAAAGAAAACAACTCAAGCGTTCTTTGTTTTTTCTTAGATTAAGCTGTTTGTTTCAATATCAAACAAATGCATGACAAGCTGTCATATATTCATGACTATATACTCGATGACTAAATTAGTGTATAATAAAAATATTATCATAAAATCCCTGGCCTGGTATTAAATAAATGTAGTGATTTTAGTGTGTGTGTGTGAGTGTGTGTGTGTGTGTATGCGCATGCGCGCTGTAGAAAGCCTTGATTTGATTAAATATATTTGAGCTTATTTGAACTGCCGGAGCAGCTGGGTAAAGCTGGGTAAAATCAATGCGAGCAGAACTGCAAGAGCATCGGAGTAAAGCCTGGGTAAATTTATGCAGGCAGACCTGCAGGAGCGGCTGAGTGAAGCCAGAGTAAGTCAATACAGGCAGAACTGCAAGAAGCAGCCAGGTGCAAGGTTCAATTTAGACAACGACCGGGGCTTGGAGCCAGAAATCTCTAAACTTGCAGCAATATGGCAGTAGATCATCTAGCAGTGACGAAGGTCATTAACAGTCACTAACATAATGAACCCGCGGCAAATGAGGTAGGATTAAGTAGATTAAGGTTCTATTAACAATAATCACACGGCTGAATTCAATAAGTTCAACAGGCTACAATACCACCCCAAGCCCTAAGATGGCACCAAACCTGTAACAAGATGTTAGCAATCTGCAGAGCCCTGTCTCATGCACATTCAATGTCAGACACATGTGTATCTAATTTTACAATTGATTTCACCCCTCATTCACCTAGTTCTTTTGTAAGTGGCTTAATTTGTGATCATTTTGTTAAATTCAGACATGTGTACAAATAATTTTCAGTTACAGCTCATCAAAAAACGACTTTCCATCCAAACATTTTGCAAGTGTGATACACGTGTGAAATTTGAGCAGTAAAAAAATATTTCCATCAACTACAGTCATGCAAAATAAAAACTTTAATCACATGTCTTTGGTAGATTACTAATTCAACTAATTCAAATCAATCAACTGAATCGGTTCATTTTAATGGCCGACTCTGCTCTTTAAACAGAATCAGAATAACTACTATTAGCTAACAAGCACTTGCACGAGGAGTCATGCTCAGTGTCATGTAGAAAAGTATTTCTCAGGCATGTTCATGCTCATATTCATTCAATTTTTTCACCTAGTTCAAGCTTTTTTTAATCTGATGTATGAAAAAATGGTCAGTCAATTTTGCCAACAGGTTCTTCCCAAATCTATTGCAGAAGTTCCCAGAAATGTGTGGCACTTGTTAATTACTTTGCTTCAATTTTCAGTCCAGTTCAAGGCACTCATATCATTCTTATTTACTGAGGTAGTTGTGGACTTCTGTACGATCACACTTCCTGCTCCATATTTGATAGCTGATAGTCACACACAGTAGAGCCATCCTTTCTAATCGACAAGATACAAAAATCCTGCGTGACGAACCAAAGAACTCTAGTCCATAATACATTCTTTCAGTCCTCAGTAGTCTAATGGCAGTGTTTCATGGCCCAGACAAGCATCTTTAGGCCTAAATTTATAGGTGAGCCATCGAGCATGCAATATGCAGTTTGACTTAGGGCTTTTCAACAATGTACTTTGCGTAGCAAAGTGATTGAGAAATTAGTCAAACTGAATTGCTAATTAAGAATTGTATAAGAAATGGCAAATGCATTATACATATAATAGTCAGGAACTATTATTAAATAATTCAAAAGAGTGCATTACAATGTCAAAATACTATATGACTGTGCACATGTACACCATTCCTGACTGGGCCTTTTTAACAAATTATTTAATTTACCAAGTACCTTAGAGGTGATTTAGTGCAGATGACTTGCTTCTCATCTATGATCTCTGCATCAAGCATATTTATTTACCAAGGTTGCTCAGCATCATGCCTTATAAAGTCATGTGATAAATTCACTTGTTGGTGTCCATAATGTAAAAAATTCATAATGCATGAAAATATTGTGCAACACCCAATATGCCACAAAGATTACCATAATGTCCTTCAAACTTATTCAAACAGCTGAAGTTCCAAGAAGTTCCAAGAAACCACATGTATTTGCACCAAGAGCATATGTGCAATGTCTTTCTAATTGTTGATTATTTTCCTGGTTTGAATCTGTCTCACTTCAGATTTACCTTATTTCTGGACCACAACAGACCTCATTTTACCTGATTACAAAACATTTATCTGCAATTTGATATTCACAAACACTAAGTAGCACAATACTGTTACAAAATGCAAATATAATGCAATGTAACCCTGTTATATTAACTAAAGCATCTACAGCCTCTTGCAAACAGTGTTTATAAACAGAATTAAAATGTTCCCACAGCGTGAACAGTCCAGACTCTCCATCCTAAAACCTCTTAAATAAAGTCTTAGCTCATGTGTGCAAGTGTACTGTATTGACCTTGACCAACCAATATTTCTCATTGGTAAACAAATAAAAATGCTATATAATACAAATAACTGAAAATTATTTACTTATGATATAAAGAAAGAAACAATTGTCTAAATATTTTCTTGCAAAATATAAATAAAGTGCAGTGCAAGTAGTTAACTATTCTAAGTATTTGGCAACATTTTTGAGAATAGATTAATATGAAAAGCAGGTTTACCTACAGCAAAGAGATGTGGACAGAAAGTTTAGAACGTTCTTACCAATATATACTCACCAGCACTACCTCCACTCACTAAATATACAGAAGCAATTCAGCAGACAAATGAAGCTAAGCTTGAGTACTGACTTTTTGGCAGCTGCTTAGTGAGGATTTATAGCATGTGGTAATACCAAGCGTCTGTGAGGTCTTATAAACCAATTTGCTTTTCAAGACAACACCAAGCTATAACCAGTCACCAAACCGCTCAAACGGTACGGACAACAATAATCTTCAACCACTCTGAACAAATTTAAACTGAAATAGCACAAACTTAAATAATACAGATATTACAGCAGTCTGCAAACAAAAAAGTTCTGTTAGAAAAGTTTACTTTTTTATCAAGCCAGTTTAACAACAATGTTATGTTTTAATCAGGTTCATTTGAGTGTCCTTTATTGAGCTCTAAAAGCATAGTTTATTTTAGCACTTACATACAGTTGTCAACAATAAGAATGAAAAATTATTATGAGCTATTTATATGAGCTTCTGTTACTCAAATTCAAAAATCTTATTTGTTCTACTGCTCGGATAGGACGCATACAGACATAATAAATGTCTGATTAAAGCTGTTCTTATTTAAGATGTTCCTAAAACTTTTAAATTATTTTGTTTGCAAGGTCATACTTTGAAAATACACTGAGACAATATTTCCTTTCAGCTGCCCCCACATTATTGATTTGGCACAGTTTTATTTTTTCCTCTACACATCCAACCCTGTTCATCTGCTCTAGAATCTGACACTACAGTAGTACTATATACTACTTTATGCATGCTGATGGCTAGGTATGTATAGGACAATAGGAAGGTCCTAAAGGAAACCTGTGCAGAAAAAACCTGTATTGCTTGAGGATCAAATCCAGAACCTTCCTGAGTCAATGTGCCACCGAGGGCAATGAAGCGAAATGATGTATAAAAAAATGTATAAAGTTTTATACTTGATTTTAGAATTATTCAGTTCTTTAATAATTTTAAAACAATATGCATCAGTTATTTAAATAATTTAAACAGAACATACTTTGTACTATTATATTCTACAAATATTAAAAACTATTAAGATCTTTCCATTTTTATCTGTATCCTTTTCAGCCAATTTTCATTAACATTCGGGCACCTGTTACAGCTAGTGGAGCAAGTCCATATATGTGGAAGAAAATTAACTCTCAAAGAAAAGTTAAACAATTGCCTGTTTTATATGTAAACATAAGTTGAGTGTGGTAGATTTTATAAAATGATAAATTAATGGAATGTGTTAGGCATTAATCATTACAGTCATTGTTAATCATTATTAGTGCAAGCTAATTTATTCAAAAATAAAACTGTTATTTAATAGGACAGTTATAGTCCAGTGGTTAAAGTGATTGACTAATTACCAAAAGGTCACTGGTTCAAGCCTCTATATTGGCAGGTTGCCTCTGTGGCACCCATAAGCAAGCCCCTTAGGTGTCAATGGCTTACACAACATACTGTCACAGAACTGCAAGTCACTTTGGGTAACAGCAATGGAGCAACTGACTAAAGTTGCTAAAATATAAAGTATTTATCTTTTTCTGTGATAACTAAAAGTGTGTTAGTTTGAAAGGCCTAAAAGCTTTAAAGCATTAGGTGCAAAACTGTCGTGCATTACCTAGCACTATAGCTTTTACACACAAAGCACCTTCTACAGCAGACATTAGTCCACAAATCCAATCAACAATGTCAAATCAAGTTCAGGCTACACTAAAAATACACAATTTATTCATAAATTTATTTATAAATAATTATCATATAAATATATAAGAAATATGTAAATACGAATATGAACACTCAATTCGTATGTGAGCAGAAAGTCAGCCAGGCTCACCATGTGCCCTCATACTGAACTCCATCAAAATCTTTAAGTATACTGAATTCAGAACACACAAATGGAAATGTCTGAATAGATAAAGATAGATACAATTCATTTTTGTACAGCTTGTAAAATGAAAACTGTTACGACTCATCAAGTGAGGGCCTACACTAGGTGTAATGCCTGATCAGCCAGCTGAAGAGAGAACATGCCTTCTTACCTCTAGTCTTGGATGAAAAAGCAAGTGAGATTTGAGCAAATAGATCTTGGTTCTCAAACTTCTCCTCTTTGACTCTAATCCAAAAGCAATTTTCTGCCATCTCATGAGGAACTATCTGGAAGACAGAAAAAAACTTATTATCAGACAAGTTTTTCAAAACAATTGAAAACAGCTACTATAATAATGCTAACATCAACTGAGGTCTGTATATGATTGTGGAAAAAGCATCAGGCTGTATGCATTCAATGCCATTTTCTTGTCACATGTCCAGTGACTCTGTATTATACCATCTGATTGGATTTAGCATTGCAAAGCTAGAAATGCCAGACAAACTTACACTCAACTCAAATTCAAATTTTATTTGTCATTACACATATACGGATGTACAGTACAACGAAATGTTTCTCTTCACATAGCCCAACTTGTTTGGAAGTTTGGCCCGGCGCGTCAGGCAGCGAAGGAACTTAGCGCAGCCCTACGTTGTTGCCACGGCAACCCGCTCGCTAACCATGCAACGCGAGCTCTAATTTCAGGGAACTTATACAGGGGGCGTGACCGTTCGGAGGTGAGGACCGCAGTTCCTCACACAGGTAAAATATTGTGTTTCATTTTAAATGACTGAATTTTGTTGAATGTATCGTCCATAAGTTATTCCCCTTTTCTGTGATAACTGCTTAACATATGAGGTGTTTTTTAGTGCTATGCTTTTGTGCATTCTTGTATGTTAGAAACTCGTTTCACAGACCAGTTTTGCAATAGTGCTACTAAAACATTCTACTAACACAAAGCTGATACAGATCTACATATACATCTACCTATTAATAGTTGATATTATGTTATAATCAAACACTTATTAGTACAAATAATTTAAGTGTAAGTGCAATTAGCTTACAGTAGATAACAGAGGTAAATGTAAAAATGCCAAGTTACAGCAAAATCGATGCAACAATATGCTCCACTACACAGTCCCGAATGCAAGGATGTCAGGCTCAATCAGTAAAATGAATTAAAAAAATAAAGCATTGTACATCTTAAAAAGTATAAAGTTCTGGGTTTAATAAAATCAAATCAAGGTTTATTCGTCACATACATAGTTATACACAGTACAACCGGCAGTGAAATGCTTTATAACTGCTCCATCCGAGCACTCAAAATTACGGTTAACAAACTAAAAATAGGTTATACTGAAAACAATAATTGTATGCATAAACTACAATTAGGAAGTAAAAAAGTAGGAAAAGATAAAAGAAGATAATTTACAAAAGTAGAATGAGATATGTATAAATATATAAGGATAAAGTGACTGTTAAAGTGACTTAGTGACCATGAATGTCCAGGTATTGATAAAGTGTCCAAAGTGACCATAAAGTGACAGTGCGAATAAAGTGTCCCAGTGTTGATAATAAAGTGTCCAGCATGGTAAAGTGACAGTGTTAATAACGTGTCCCAGTGTTGATAATAAAGTGTCCAGCATGGTAAAGTGACAGTGCGAATAAAGTGTCTGTCTATACTTTATACTATACTTATAAAATCTCCTCCCAAAAAAGTCTCCTGACATTCCCAGTTCACTAAATGACTTTTACATTTTATTCTGAAACCAAAATCATCACTAGACAAGGTGGGGAAAATCATCTCACTGTTAAATTTAACCTGTTCTCCTCTGCATGCTTTTGTTCTCTATATAGGGGTACATGGATCACACAGGCTGCCTAAAACCGAATATTTTACAGTATGGTGAAAAGTTGTGCGGATTAACTTAAATATAAACAAACCTGGGAATATTTAAGAAGACAATGCACTGGAACTTCAGCTCCTGGATCTTAGAAGTAAGATCCGTACCATCACACTATAGATTCGGACCCATGACCATGTCATCCACAGAAAAGAGAATGTTTCAGTGAGTATTGTTTATGTATGAATAGTTCTTCATCACTCAGGATGAAAAGCTTTAAAAGACCTGAGCATCTTACCACCACTTTGACATGCTTGGACAGGTCCCTGGAGCTTCTCTGGAGAAAGTCAGAGAAAGCAGCCTGACAAAACAGAGACAAGCATGCAGGCATTTCTCAAACTGTTCCTTGATGATTGTTGGTTTTATCTTTATCTCTTTATTAAAGCTCTGACAGTCTCAGAGTTCTACTCACCCCTGCATAGAACATCTTATTGCGAAAGCGGCTGTTAAATTTCTCTGGATTTGCTTCTGCACAGTAATAAATTAAAGATTTTATCAAAAGTGCAATACATAATAAATGTAATATGTTTAATATATGACCATTGCACTAACCTCTGGACTCATGGAACTCGAGAGTTACATGGGCATCAAAGCCAAGGCTGAAGTAGTTATTGAACACATTCAGAGGAAGCTAAAGAATTGTTAAATTAAATGAATTAATAAAATTATAATTACATTGAATTAACAAATAATATATCTGTCTTTTATTGGAAGTCTGTGATTTTGCACTTGACTAATGCAGCAGCGTGAAAGTTTTATGGATTTTACGGATCATAATAGCTGACAGAATGTGTAACTGCACCACCCATGCAGGAAGGACACATATTAAAACATCAGGTGTAAAAGATTTGATAAATAAACAGTGATTGTGAGCTTTTTTTGCATTATTACTATACGGCAGGCAACTGAGCAGACGAGTACATATTGATCACCTTCAACCATACGCATCATAGTTTCGAAACAAAATAAACTGGATCTTCTTTACGAGGTTGTTCGTGTGACATGGTACATAAAGACATGTGGCGTCTTCTTAAACTTTTCTACCGAAAACCTGTTTTAACCCTAGAACCCGAACACCAGGTGATTTTCACCCACACAATTTTTGTCATGTGATTTTCATTGTGTTGCTGCTGTCTGAGTTACATGATGAGACTTTGGGGAGCTTCAGGACGATCATTGGTGTCATTAATGGTTTGGTTGATTCCCTCCTCACATCTATGATCTGTTTAAGAGGCTCCGGGTTTGAGTGATTATATGGGTGGAATTTACCCGGTTAGTGTTTGTGTGTTTAAATCAGGAGCTTTATACCGGATAAAATATATCCAACATTAGTAATGCAGTTACTAATTTTAACGTTAGTGTTCTACGGTTAAATTCTGTATATTGGACGATCACACCAGCGCATTCACAGGGAACATTTTGTTCCCTCCCCATTCAAGAATTATACTGTTCTTAATTTAAACAAAAACTGCAGCGTTATTTTCCTTTTATATGACTACAATGTCTAACATATCTTACATTATATGTGTGTTATTGTTAGAATATTTTCATAGCATATTTTAATGAATGTAGCATATTTAACATAAATTTGACATTTTATATCGGAACTATTAAAGCCATGACAACTAACAAAAGTATAATTTTGAACTAAGGACTTATTTACGAATCAGGTTTTTATGTCAGGAGATTATTTACATAGCAATAATGTCAATCACAAATAGTTTTAAATTGAAGACCAGTGTATTTAAGATGTACTCCCTGTCACACAGCCCACTGACCAAGTACAACTCCTTTAATGCTTTCGAAATCCACCTGAAACTGTTGTCAATGTCAGAGAGCTGGATGGACACAAGTCAGATCAGAGTTCATACTGCATATTGTCGAGTTAAATGCGCATTGATTGTCATTGATATAATAGTCCTTACTTTTTGGGTTCCCTCCTCAGGCTGGACAGATGAGTGTCCCACTAGTAGATTCCAGCGATCTAGCTGTACGACGGCACCATCCTCCACATGGCACAGAATCTTAGATACAGGCTCATCTGTGTAACCCTGAAATAGAGATAGAAAACAAACAAGGGTATTAACAGTACGTTTCTTACACAACCCCTAGAAAACTATTACCTGTTATTATAGTGATTGAACTTGATTACTTGATTGAGATGATGACAGCATCTATTCTAATACAGAGGAGAACAGCAGTGCACCAGCCATTGTCATATGGTGCCAATGACAGTATTTTATTTATGGCACAAATGCCAGAGAAAGTAAAGCTCATTCCCGGACTCATCAAAGTCACGGTTGTGAGTTTCCAGTCAGCACTGTCGTGACATAACACAATTAAGAATGAAGTGCTTGTGACTGTAGTGGACAATCACTCCAGTAGCCATCTGTATAATCAAGACTCCTCTGCAAACCAAGACCAACTTATAAGGTCAAGCAGACCATTAGCTAGCAAGTGGTGCTTGTTCCTAAACAAGTGGTCGTTTATTAAGGCCCTGCCAATCATGTTATTATTCAATATTGTTATTCAATCTTTATATAATAAAATGATTTAATAATACAACAATAGTGTTGAGAAAACGTTTCTGTTTAACAAAAGAAATGTAGATGTTTCATTTAGAATGTGGTGCACACATGAAAGTGATCACACATGCCCGGTGTAGTGGGCATCCCCTAGCTTATTTATGTACAGTATGTACGTCTGTTCTGACTTACACCAAAATTCGGTTTCAGGCGCCACATAGGAACGGAACTACGTCGTAAGTTGAGGACTGGCTGTAATTGGTTATTTTAAACTTTATTAAATGTCTTTCACATTGCTATAAATCAATTTTACACAACTCAAACTGGAAAGTCGTTATGCATGAACTGGCAAAAACTGTAAAGATTGCAAGCATTGTTCCATTACATGACCTTCACTCTCCTCTATTAAACTCATCAGTTTGTCTTAACTGACAGCCACGTCTCAGTGATGGCAAACATTATCTGATACAGCTTTAGTTGGAGTATAAGACCAACACCCCTTTAACCTCCTGAGAGCCAGACTTTTCCTTGATGTGCGTTTTTTATTTCGTCTAGCTATTTGGGATTAGTAGGACCTAACAAGCATAAAAATTAAATTTTGTCTTT
>JAOTRQ010074259.1:0-12103 GCA_028565875.1 Hoplisoma paleatum
ACACACACACACACACACACACACACACACACACACACACACACACACACACACACACACACACACACACACTATCATCATATCAGCATTGTGTTTACACTTAATAACAGAATAATCTAGGTTAGGTTTGCAGCATGTTTGTACAACATGAAAGCACTGGAGGATATTGATATTTTTTAAATAAAATATTCTATTGATTATATCAACTATTTTTCGAGGAATCATAAGAAATATTTATAGCTTATGTTTACCCTATTATTACCTTCTCCCACTACTATCTCCCTTACTATTACTTATTATTATTATTACTTAATTTTACTTATTTAACTGTGTTTGTGGTTAATTATGATGCTGTAGGAATCCTAATGTCCGTGAAGGAACCTCCTAAAGAGATCAATGAAGTTCTATCTATCAATCTATCTATCCATTCAGCCATCTATAACATACAATAATATTTCTTTAAATCTGTGCAACTTTCAGAGAGTTTTATCATTTGTCTTGAGTGATTTAATTTGAACTACTAAATATATGGTGATACAATGCAATATGCAAAGAAAATAAAGAAAAGAAAACTACATTTATTACTTGCCTTTATAAGCAGCTTTTATGTGACACAATGCAAGGACTGATACAGATAGATTCCAGTTTAAGAGTCAACATAGAGGGACTCAACTACAGCATTGCCTGTCTAATAGGGTTTAGCACAATAAACTTCACATAACCTTACACTTCAAAGTTGAGTCCGCTTAAATCAGCCTCAGCTGCCTTTACATAGCAATCATGGCAGGTAATTACAGGGCAGTAGTTTGCTATAATGAAAAATGAATGCTCTCAAGAATCATACAAAGGAATTCTGTTTCTATCGAACTCTTTTATAAAACAGCATAAAATGCATCGCACTTCACTGTTTTCTGCTTCTGCATGATATTTATTCCTGCTTAAATCATCAACTATTGACTAGAAATCATTAAGCCTCTTGGGCTTCTTTGTATTTAAACTAGTGGAATCCATGAAATTTTTGTTTAGTACATTAAGTTAAAGAGTAGAGTTTAAAGTAATTAGTACTTTGCATCTTGATTTATATATATACATATATACCCCCTTCAAAAGTATTAAAATAGTGAGACTTTCAGACTGAAATGATTTTATTTAGTCATTACAAGATGAATATTAGACAATAGATAAACACAATAGCTTTTATTTCCAGGTATTTACTGGATTCACAGTTCAGATAATAAGATAGATTCTAACTTGTGTTTAAAAACATCTGCATACTACTGATGATTGTCAGGACATTCCAAACAATTGTACTGGCTATAGCTAATAAAATTCAAATTTTAAATTCAAATTTTATTTGTCATTATCACATTTTGCAATTGCTGTAATTGATTTTCCTGTAATTCATCTTAACAGTTGCTTGTTTTCATGTTGACTACTACTCTATATTGTTAACTATAAATGCTCAGTCTGCACAGGGAAAAAACAACAACTCTGAAACAGAGTGTAAACCTTCTTAGCTTAGCAAGATGGTTCCTATGGCCCTATTCAAACTTAGGTTCTGGTCACTGGCTGTAAAAATCTTTCATAAACATCCATTTAAAAGTACTTAGTTTTCTTGAAACAATCATCAATTAAACATTATTATTAATATTGTACAATGATCTTATACATTAATTTCATGGATCACTTGACACAATAAATTTAAATGAATTTGATTGTTGTTTTTTGGTCATTAGGTAATTATCCTGTAATGTGTCATGAGGCCTCTCAATTAGAATCACTGTTTTATGTCCATGTTAGTTATACACTGCCCAGACTTTCACTGATTCACAAATTTAGGACCATATTGACAAATTCTGTTTAACCTTATTATAACATTGGTATTATTTTTTTTTTGGTCACTCTTGTATAAAATACATTGTTTATTACCTACAAATTTGTAGCAAAAGTCTTACAGAATTACAGAATCGTTGTGACTCTTTTTGAAAGTTGTGTGCCTATAAGTTTTGTTTGAACCCTATTGAACACATAGGGGTGCACTGAAATATTATTGTGGGCCAATTTTTTTTTGTGGAGTCAGTACCCTAGCATATGGATGATCTCTTGACTGACTAGACACACTTGCAGCATTTTCAGAAAACTAGAAGCTATAACTGCTGCTGAGTGGAACCAGTGATAATTCCCTGCTTTTGGAATGGAATGTCATATACGATCAACTCGCGGTCAGCCTTATCAGGTGTCCACATTCCATAAATTTGGCCATACAGTGTATAGAGAAGTATAGTCATCATTATGAATTTAAATGTTTTAGAAACATTTGCTTTCTGTTTTTTTGTGTGTTTTTCTGATTTTTTTTCTGACTCATTTACTATTCATAAAAAAACAGCAAAACATCTTTTCAGAAATTATTTATTCATATATACCCACATTTACGAGAAGTGACTCATCTGCTTTTATTTATGCTTCTTGGCAATAGACAAAATACTAAAATACAGTCATGATTTTATCTTTAGATCAGATAGGTAAACATGTGGGTCTGATACTTCAACATAAATGAACCTGCATGACAAGATGAAGATTGTTCCGCTCCAAATTCAAGCAAAAAACCTGCATCAATGATGCATAAATACAAAAGCCTATCATCAAGTCTGACTGTTGTGACTAGTTCACAAAACTTGGCTTAAAGTGTACTGTACCATATTGTTGCACAATTCATTGGATTGTGCCTTTTTTAAACATGACCAATGTTCCTATAGTCTGGATTATGTTAACATAGCTCTAAACGTAACCCTCAGTGTTAATTGTGCTTTGACCGATGTGGAAGATACTCACACCAACACTAATACACCTCATGAAATGAGAAACTTTTGAACTGCCGTCAATCAGGGCAGGCCTCCCTTTCGTATGGAAAACACATTTTCTTTCTAGAAAACTGGATTTGTTAGGCACCATTAAATGATTCTATCAGAATATGACATTTAGATAAGTTTAAGTTTAGAGAATGGGACATTGTTTTTTTATATGAATTGTTTACTGGCGGTTTGTAGCCTAATGGGCAGGATAGTGGGGCAGTTGTAAGGTTTTGGGCTATTTTTTTAGAATGCTTTTTCCCCACTGTGCTTTTACACACTTAGGAATTGGGAATGATTTATTCATTAACCCAATTTGTGCAGTGAAACTTAACTAGTAGTAGTTTCGTCTACTAGATGGGTACTAGAAACCACACTGGGGCAACAGTAAACACAGATGTACCGTGTGGTGGGCAGCCCTAGCAATGACAACCATGGTTTAGGGCCTTGCTTAAAGGTATTTCAGTCATGACCTTTCATCTCTTGGAATTGAACCAGCAACCTTCTGATCACAAGACCAGTTCTCTAACCATCAGGTCATGGTTGCTTCAATAAATGTAAGGTTGGTGGTTCATGCCTCACCTTTGCCAAGCTGTCACGATTGGGAAATTGAGCAAGGCCTAGTAATTTGCCTAGACTAGTATAGCACTGTTAATATGTTCAGATTAAAAGAGTCTGATAAATGTTGAAAATGTACTGTACCGACAACTGAAATTATGCCGGACTGTTTAATGGAAGCTCTAAAAATGGTGGTCACTTCAAATTAAAGAACAAGAATCACACCTCACATTATGGAGACATTTTTTCTGGTTAACCCAACTTCTATGAACAAGAAATTCTTCAAAAAAGAAATAATTACATTTATTTATTTTTCAAATGTTTTAGCATTTTGCAATGTGACATCTTTTGATTGTGATAATTCTATTCTTTACAAAGTGATGTGGTTCTGAAACTTGCTTAGCTATGCTTTTCTCGGGATTAGATTTACTGTCTGTTCTACATCCTCTGACAAGTCTAAATTCTGAACAATTACTGCCTCTGTTCAAGAGGAAAAAGAGAGTCATTGAAGTCAGCCATCACATTAAACATAGTGGTTAAAAGTAATACAGCAACTTACAGTTTGGGTCAAGGTACAGTACATCTACATATTTTCCACAGAATCTTCTGTCCTCCTGTATCTAATACTTCATCAAAACTTTGCTTACCTTTGGCAGCCTGTAAAGTCCTTTCTGATTATTGATTGTGTTAGCAGCACCTTCTCACTTCTCTTTCCTGAAATTTCTATTATTGTGAGCTGATGGCACGGTTTCTACTCAAGCTGGAAAATTCAACACCAATTTATCTGAGTATATTATACCAGAGACATCTTTTAAACCCCACCTTTTGTTTTGCAATTGAACAGTAGCATCTGTCCATTTTTTGAAGAAACATTAACTTTGTTACCACATTGTTACTGTCGAATTGTTACAGCTTTGCATAATTCCGTCAACAATGGTAGCTTTAAATTTTCTGAATTAAGCAATAGCACTAGACCTTAAACAGTTTTATATGGACAAATGGGGTCAGGTAAGCTACCAGTATACAAGAGATTGCAATACATATGCTGCTTTCAGACAGAAATGACACATATACATTGTAGGAAGGGTTACTTGACTAACACACTGTTTATACTCAACCAGGCCTCAGGCATTCAACAAGCTGCAATTAGGGTTCTAATGAGACTTTGGTCTTACTTAACTTCAGTCAATATGTTATTCCCAACATAGACTTTTAATTGGTCTTATGTAAGCAAAGACTACAGCTGCACAATGATTCAAATGCTGGGCAGAAATATCATCCCATCTTGCTAGACTGCAGTTTATTTGAAAATGGAAGTGAAATCAGAAATGGTCTTTTTTAAGGCTCTGTGTTGGGCTTCCTTTTTGATAGAAAAAAGGATGTAAACTGGTTGCACTATTGCACTTGTTCACCCAGGAATAGATCACAGGATGGAGGACATCAAACAATTTCTTTAAAAATGTCTGGCCTGCGATAACAACACAGTGCTTTCCAAGAGCACACGAAAGCAGATCACACTTAACAATTGTCTAAAGATCCCAGACACCATATCTCACAATAATCCTATTAGAGCCATGTCAGACTAGACTGACTATTGCAGGTAAATCCCAATCTGACCTTTTCTTTACCTCAACAAACACCAATAGGTATAAGTTATCTTTGTAAAGCTATGCTGCACCTTGGTTTTAATTATAGAATTGATATTCTTTGTATTGCATGGTTGACACATAATATAATAATATTGACACACCTGCATTATATATATGTATTGTAGGATATTATGTGTAATACATTGTATGCACAAAACCCTCACTCACTAACTCATTCATTATTAATTCTCTTGCAAACTCCAAAGCCCTCACTCACTCAAAACAATAGCTTTTTGACTTGCATGAAATGACCTCACATGGTTACACAACTTATTTACTATAGTGAAACGTAGATATTGACCTAATCAGATATATACTGCACCTTTTACTTAAAGTAAGAAATGTTAACTGTTTGTAAAAAAATTGTAAATGTACTAAAGTGCTCCGTTGCTGTCATCTAAAATGAGTCATTCTGCCTGAAAGACCTTCCCACTGATGGTAGACAAACCAGTAAGAGGTATTGTCCAGGTTTAGGGCCCTTCCTAATTCATGCCGAGAAAATAATGTCATACAGTGAAGAAAACCTCTTCCCATGTAACATGCAACTTATTGTATTGTAATGTACATGTACTCTAATGTGTAGCTAGTGTAATAATCACATTTCAATTCAGTTAGAAACTGCTTTATCAAGATATTTATAAATTGTAAATCTAAAACAGTTAAAAAACAATTCATACCACTGATGCAGGTTTATTAGTAAAGCAGATTGAGTTCATTCAAAACTTTACCCTTAAATCACGCACTAATATGTACCACACCCTGATGTCATAACAGCCCCCATTTCTACACTCATCATGGCTAAAATTTATGGGCACGTCACCCTGAGAGGCTCTGGTTTCAAAAAAGCATACTTCATGTAACTGAAGCAGGCCAATACCATCTTGGAACCTTTATCTATGAGCCGACACAGGGACTGTGGTTATCTCTGGCTTATAGAAGCTAAGTATCACTTAAAAGCTATCTGCTGTGTGTGTAAAATGATGCACTTTCCCCTTTATTAGCTATAAGTCTCATAACCCCAAAGTAACATTTGCTAGTTTGATGGCTTAACCTGACAATAAATTATGCAGAACTCTTCTTGGTTTTCCAGTGTTTTATTTATAAATCACTCTGCTTGTGTTCCTCACACAGTTTCAAACACTGGGTGTTCAGTCTGGACAAAGAATAACATCCTGTTTTTGAGTGCACCATGATTCCTGGCTTTCCATTTTTTCATGAACTGCTGTGTATTCTTCCTGTTGAATTACAAGCTTCCCTCAAATGCAGGCCCTTTCGGGATGTATTGTTTCTTTCCAGTTAGCTCAGGCTATAGTTAGCAAAGAACGCTTTGCCAAATTTACAATGATTCTTTTCATTGTCTACTACTAATATTGCTTTCTGATTGCAATTTTTGAGAAGTAATTTTATCTCTTTTTTTCGATTTTATTCTTTACTCTATTTCTTATTTTAAGTCATATGAAATTTATGTTATATGAAATATTATATCTTATGACACATGAATCCTACACTAACCACTAAACAAGAAAAATGATTATACTTGCATATAATGACTTATAACAAACATATTTTGGTCATTAATAATAATTTGGTGTGGATTCCATATGTATGTATGTATGTTTATATGATACTGGGTGAATATATAACAGTGGTTTACGATTTGAGGATAATAATATAAATAAAATCATGTACATGCTGACTTAAAATTTCCCCTTCAATTTAAGTATATTTCAAGAAACAACACCCCAAAAGAAATACCATTCGGCTTAATATTCCAAAAGCAAATATCCATATACTATTCTCAAAATGTGCAACCAGACTTCTAGTAATAGCTTTATCTGAAATGTTTATCCATTTTAGATCTGCTTCTCTAGCTACTGTTATATCTGGCATGTTTTTACACTGAAATAGCAGATGATGACAGGGATTAGACAAAATATATGTAACCCAAATAATGGATTTTACTTACACAGCCTGCCTTTTCTGGTATTAGTATAAAGAAGAACTGTAAATGAACAAAATGCAAGCTGTAACTGGGTACAGCAAAATGGCTTACACGATTTCGATATGTTCATTATTAATGTCTATCTACACAAAGTCTAGTTGTTTGGTATCAGCACATGATCATATTTCACTTCCCTGAGTCTGCTGTTAGTGGCTTCTGGTGACAGCTTGTATTCACTGAAAACAAAAGCTGCAGACAAACAAACCCTGTCATTGAAAATAAAATGTACCCCTCCTCTACGAGAGCAGTTTGACTCGTGTAAATGTGAATGTATTAACAGAATATTGTAGCAGCTTGATTTGTAAGATGTCAATTATAAAAATCTGATCTTTTCTTTAAAATAAAGACATCTTTCAGAAAGTGAGAAGCAAAAAGATGAGCACTGAAATCCAATAAAATATAAAAAGATGCTTTGTCAAAGAAAAAAAGTTCAATTTATTATGTGGATTTACTAAAAATATAAAATCCATTGTTTTATATTTTGAATGCATTTCTGTAATTTTGGCCATCGAGTTTATATAAGCGTTCTGAAAGGAAATAAACTAAAGTATAATATAAAGGATCCAGTGCCACTGAGTGTGCAACCAATGACAAACTAAATATGTATATTTGCATTCATCCATTATCTAGCTTTACCACCACATATTTCGATTCATGGTGGAAGTGATAATGCTAACCACTAAGCCACCACGCTGCTCAATATGTATAAACACATCAATATATTGGTTAAATATTAAAATCTGTGTAGACTCTTGTGTATGCTGTAAAATAAATGAGAGCTACTTGGAAATAGGTTACAAATTGTAGTTTAAATAAATGTTTACAAGTGTTGTTTTCAATTATTATAAACTATTTTAGCTTGTTCAATGTAATTTCAAGTGTTCTGATGAAGTAGTTATAAAGCATTTCACTGCCGGTTGTACTGTGTATAACTATATATGTGACAAATAAACTTTGATTTGATTTGATTTGAGTTACATTTGTAACTGACTGGTCTATGGCTATACAGTGATGCACTGTGTATTCTCACATCTTTCTATCAGAACCAGCATTAACAGCATTTTGAGATACAGTTACTTGTCTGTTGGATTGGACCACACAAGCCAGTCTGTTGTTGTTTATACCCCACAACAGCTGTAGTTGTTGGGTTTAGCTTTGAATAAATCTCTGAATTGTAATGCACATGATTAGTGGAGCACTGAGTTCTATAAGTGTCATGTTGCCATTTAGTCTATGCACACAATCTTCTAGTATTCATTTTTTGTCAGGGCGGTCATGGTGTTTTCACCATCCAAAAACACTAGGCTTAAGGAAGAACAACACACCAGACAGGTCATAAATCAATCACAAAGCAATATGCATTCACCCATTCAAATCACTTTTTTCTAAAAGCAACAATAGTAACCAATTTACATCATCTTGATGTTCACATATTGACATCAGAAGACCAAGAATTGATTAACAGTAACATGCCTGCACTTTATCCAGACTTGAATCCCATAGAAAATCAGCTGAGTCAATGTGTAGACACTCGTAACTCTTTAATCCTGAAACTCAATGACTTGAGGCTGCCTTTCAAAAAGAGTGGGATTCCATGACTCAGCAGACACTAAACCGACTTGTGAATAACATGATACATTAAGCTGTAATTGATGCTCAAGGGCACATGACAAGTTTAATTATACAACATTATACTTCTTCTGTTCCTTACATTGCTGCTTTACCCTAGTTTGCACGCTTGTTTGTAGTTCTTGGCTAAGAGACTTTTTAATTAACAAATTTTAAAAGTCAGTGCTTATTATTAGTTCTGTGTGTGAGGATTGAGTGCAACCATACACTTTAATAAACTGAATACTTAATAGTAAATTATATAAATTGTCTTTAATGAGGCATGTGTGTTAATCCGACATTAATTATCTTTTTATTTAGACCTTGATATCAAAGTAACATGCTATCAAAGCTAAGTGCATGTTTGTTTTTAAATCCAGAATATAAACTCATTTTTTTGTACAGAATTGAATCCATGAAAGGAAATCATCTCAAACCAGCAACTTCACCATTTTATCTAAAGCTGTGACATTTGTATTATTAAGTTAGTCTGACAGATATTTCAATATTAGAATGGTACATTCAGGTTATAGCATATTATCACCAGTGAATGTTCAGATACATATATAACAGAACCAAATGCCAGTAGTCCAGAGACTATTAGCTCTGACACGTGCAAATTGGAACCTCCATAGGGATACCAGCATCACTGTATTCTGACAGGGTGCCAGACATCATATTAAAAATAAAAGAGCTAAGTTATACTAATCATCCCTCCTCAAATATTGTTATTTACATAGACACAAATGATGTTTATCTCTAGTAGTCTAGAATTGATAAAAAGATGTTCTGAGGCAGTTCTGTGCTCTTGTATGCTAGTATTTTTAAATTAATTATTATTCTTATTAGTTACTATAAATTAGTTATTGTAATTTATCAACAACTTTGTCTTTACTAATTTTTACATGAATTTGCAGATTCTCCTTCCAAAATGGTGTGATAAAAATAATTAATTCTTGGAGGAAATAAGTCTGACCTACTTAAAATAATGTTACACTATTGGCATTAAAAAGGTAACAATGCCCACTCCTTACTGTAAGCATACCTTAGATTAATTACTAACATGGATATACTAGTTATTTTGCCACAAAATTATTTAATTTCTGATTATTTTGCTAATTATGAATAATTCTGATTATTCTGCTAATGTATGTCCACACAACCCTAGACAAAATATATACAGAAAAAAGGGGGTACAATGGGCACATGTGTGAGAAACAGCACGAAAGTTGGCAAACTGGACATCTAGATGGTTGCATGGAAATCTGGACTAACCGAGTGTAAACATGCAATTTTAATAGTTAAGACTTTGATAACTTTTGCTTGTAATAAAATGAAACAGGTTTCATTTTCAAATTAACTAAAGTAAAAACAGTTAGTGTTTTAATAGAGGATATAAAATGCGGTGGATGTAGAGATCTCACATTTAATCTAATATAAACAACTAATAATTTAGACAGGTTTTATTTAAGAAATTGCTGTTAAGGACTCATTCAGTATTCTGAGAGACACCATGTCTTCTGTTTGTCTAGATTTGTTGGGTGTTGTTTTGATAAATATGGGCTGCATTTTACTTACTTAGCAAGTACTTAGGTGTCCCTCTCTGCCTTTGGGCTGGGCGTGTGTTGTTCTAAGTGGTCAGAGAAAAAAATATGATACAGACTGAAGGGAGAGGCTGGTGCTGCATGGTTTAGCTTTCTACTGCATTACATTTTAATAGACCAGAAATGGACAACATTGTGCTCGGCCACCCAGCTTTTCAAGCACAGCTTTCTTGGTGACACCAGACAATACCCGATCAGATAACAACAGTTAACAACAGAGTCTGAACTACTTTATCTCAAGAAATAGAATGACTTTCTTTAAATTTACTTATTTAAAACATAATATTAGTATGTGTCTGCACTCATACAGTATATGTACAAATGTTATATATGTTACATACTCTACAAGTATATGTGTTAAATTAATCTACTTCTTAGTATTAATCTACGTCTTAGTATTAATCTACAACCACTGCATCCGAAAACCTCCTCCTTGGTCTACTTTTTTCTCTTTTTACTTGGTGGTTCCATCTTCATAACCCTTCCCCCAATATACCCCTCATCTCTCCTCTGCACATGACCAAAGCATCTCTATCTCACTTCTCGTACTTGATCTCCTAAACAACCTGTGCTGATCCTCTAATAAACTCATTTCTGATTCTGTCCTTCCTCATCACACCTAATGAGAATCTCAACATTTTCATTTCAGTTACCTCCAGCTCTCTCACCTATCTCTGGGTCAATGCTATGTTTTTTAGTCCATACAACATAGCAGGTATCACTACTTTCCTATATATCTTACTTTTCATTCTAGCAGACACCTTTCTATCACAAATCATTCCTGATACTTTATGCCAACCACACTACCCTGCCTGCAACCTCTTCTTCATTTCTCTATCTCTTCCTCCATAACTCTCAACCCTCGACCCTAAATAGGTAAATTCCTCCAATTTTACCAAATCAACTCGTTGCAACTGAGCCTTTTTATTGCCCGTCTTCTCGTTCAGACACATGTACTCAGTTTTACTCCTGCTCAAGTTATTTCCCCTACTCTCCAAAGCATGCCTTCATCTCTCCAGACTCTTCTCCATTGTCTGTAAATAAGTCCCTTTAGGGTTACTGTTCAAAACCAGATCACCAGGCCGTTTTGCTTTCATGGGTTTAACCGAAGCAGTCCTTAACCATGTATTAATACTACAACACTGCAGTTCTTAGACATAAATACAAAATTGAGAAGAAGTCAGTATTTATTAGTTATTGTAAATTAGTCTAATAGAATCACTTTACCTACTACTGGGCTAAAGACTATACAGTTAAAAACACTATCACTTAATCAATCAATTAAATTCTCATTATTAAAGTGTCACCACCACTAATATGATCTTGTCATGCTACTCATTTATAATAATTTTATCAATAATTTTAAGCTTATTCATTTAAGAACAAGAACAAAAAAATATATATTTGCCAAATAATATTCTGCTATGTCTTTAATTGGCAAACATTATTCTGGTTGTACATCGAAAAGTGTTTTACACTAGCAGACTTTTCTAGTATCACATAATTCAGACAAAATGTATAATCCTTAAATAGGTGTAGTTTTGGGTGAGTTTACTAAAAGTGATTGATCTCAGTGGTTTACAGACAACTTTAAGAACAACATAACTTTAAAAAAGACCAATTTGTTCTGCTTTCCAAAAAGCCTTCATAACTCTCCTAGATAATGAATGAGGTTAGTTGTTTTTTATTGACTCTGGATATGAATCACTGATTACTATACCATTTCTCATTACATAACATTACATTGTATTTAGCGGACGCTTTTATCCAAAGCGACTTACAATGAGAAGTACAAGAACACAGGTTAGAAGGAACATAATGTTCATAAGGAAC
>JAOTRQ010074305.1:0-12098 GCA_028565875.1 Hoplisoma paleatum
TCCTGTCACGTTTTCTTCTTGTGGTGTTTAATGGCGGTTGGCAATAAGGGTGTGCATTACCGCCACTTACTGGTATGAAGTGTCACGTCTTCCTTTGTGACGCCGTTCAAATTAAAAGTCCCAGAAGTCCTTTGACGAAACGCATCCTAAAAAATGTAAAGGATTTAAACTGTAGATCAAATTCAAGCTAAAGATCAAACACAGAATGCGTCGGGGCTCGTGGTGGATGGACTCAGTGTTAAGGCACAATTATGCTTGTAATGAGGTTTAGTTTGAGGTTACTGAAGCTACTAGTCACCTGCAGGTCTGTAATAAACACGCTAATACACCCACTTATTATTAACACACACACCGACACACGACAACTAACACACACCCTCTTATTATCAGACACACTCACACACACCCTTGTTAACCTGCACACTTACACACAATACACAAACACACTCTCTTACACCAGTAGCCTTCTTGGCAGGACAAAATGTGGACATTTATACACAATCATACACAGTGCTGAACACGACACAGCCTGAACATGCTGAAACACTTGTTCTTCTTTTGGCTGATCCACAGAATCGGTTCAGTTTTTATGCTGGTTGCCCTTCCTGACACAACCCAGCTATTTATCTGGACTTACGAGCAGCACTACAATGCACTGATAGATGTTTCCTTACCAACTTTGTGGTAAGACAGATTTAATTTTCTTCAGCATTATGGTGACAGAATGCCATTTTGCTCACAACTCAAGAATAAATTTAGAATTGATAGAATATACTGTGCATTTGTGGCGTGCCACTGTGTTTTTGGAGATCAAGGCCATATTTTGGGGCGTAACTGCAACAAGGTACCGTGTGTTACCCTGATATTGTGAAGAACAGAACAGTGAAAGTCACATGATCACGTCTCCTGAGAGAAATCATCAACTTCACACATCCAGCCTTTTATTATCCACAATCCCCTCAGCTCATAATAATGATTGAAATGTGTGTGAGTGGTAGAAATAGACAGTGTGTGTGTGTGTGTGCGTGTGTGTGTGAGGCCTCATCAAAGCTTTTCATTTGTTTAATCACCTTTGCCTCTTCGCTGTGAGATTTTATCTTTAACAGAGACGTGGATCTGATATATCCTCCATCTCAGGGTCAGTCTGATAACACACACACACACACACACACACACACACACACACACACACACACACACACACACACACACACACACACACACAGGAAGTGTGTTTATCAGTGCTGATGTTTCCCTGAGCATTCAGTTTATATCATCACTGCAGAGTAACAGCAACATTGTGCTGATATCAATCACAAAATCATTTATCTCATCTTCATCATCTTCATCATCGTCGTGGTGCGGTCTGTGCTATAGTACTCATGATTATTTTAGAAGAGTATACCACGCTTGAAAGCAGGACCAGATGGGGCACTCATGTTCTGTGATTTATTACTGACTGTAATCTATGTTTTGATGATTGTGATGTCATAACATGACGTTTGCATGTTTACAACATCCAGCTTGAGGCCACACCAGACGGCCACGGAACACCACAAACTAGGAAAGGAACTATCAAAATGGAACCAACACCAACTCATCTGTAGCTCAGGAGTCAATGGTGATGATGTACACAGGGGTGTGTTGGGTGACTGGGATCAGGATCGTCAAGGATCTGTTACAGAAGTGACGTGATGGAGAGCTGACAGTTCCAGTGTCCACATTATGGTGGATCTGTGAGGCACCTCCCACGATCATGTGTCGTTTCCTGCAGGTCCCAGGTGCTGGAGCTCCACCCTGAAACAGACCTGCATGGATCTTCTCATCTCATTTCTCTTTAATGTGGGATGGATGGAGGCGTTTTAACTCTCTCAGCTGCCAGCATGAAAGCAAAAGCATTTCCGTTTCATCAAAACTGTATTAACACACAAAAACCGCCATTGCTCTCATCTGCAGCATGCACACACTGAGCTAGTCTGGGATACTAGCTTCACAACCATTTCATCATTTTAAGCATTTAATCAAACCTGTCTTACTCGAAATGTTAGTCGTTAAGCAGCAAACACAATAACGTTTAATTATTCGTCATAATTCTATTTCAGATATTTCACAAAGCTAACAAGTGTCGACTATATAAACCACCATCATAAACCACAGTACAATAAACATTCAGAGACGCTATTAAAAATGTGAGACCACATGCTAACAGGAAACCTACTTGAGGAAAGTTAATTATCACTAACATTATGTATGTGAAGTTAGTCAAGTCAAGGGCACTTCAGTCATGACCTGTCGACTGTCTGAATCTTACCGGCAACTTTCCGATCACATCTTAAGTTCTCAAACCACCAGGCCACAGCTGCACCAATGTAAGCTAACAGCAGCGGGTACAGATTGATGGAACTGAAGGTCCTGAAGATCCTGATGCACCGACGTGTCACACAATCACACAACAACCAACACACTTTACAACTCCTACACTAAAACTGTGGGTTTTTAGAGCTGGGGCTCATGTTCTTTTTCATTCAGTGATATGCTTAAGGACTAGACTCAGTTTTTAAATTAATGTTGATTTGTTTGTGTAACATTATTTATAATTAAATGATTCACTTAAATATGGGGAAAATAAGAAAGTTTGACAGGAATACAATTGTGTAGAAATTGTATTGTGTGGAATAAAAAAATACAACAAATGAAATCTGGGTTGTTGACTTTCACAATAGTGTGTTTTGTGTGTGTGTGTGTGTGTGTGTGTGTGTGTGTGTGTGTGTTTACTCTCTCACTGTGATGTTAAACACAACATGTCGTGGCAGGCTGGTGGGATCTTAGGTGCTTTCAGAGAAGATTATGGTGAACCACAAAATAAGATCCTTGGTATAAAACGGCAGCACCAGCGCATTCATTCATTACTTTAATAAAATAATTTCCTCAGTGCTGCAAGTCTGACCAAAGTCTGTAATAAAGGTGTATTTTAAACCAACCATGAACTATTAATATTTGCATTTAATATTTTCGTAATTTATTAATAACGCAGGGTAGCACCGTGGCTCATGTCTGCATGGGTTTTCTCTGTGTACGCCCGTTTCCTCCGACAGTCCAAAGACATGCAGTCAGGTTAATTGGACATACCGAAATTGTCCTGTGTGTGTGTTTGTCTCTCTACCCTACAAGACTGGAGACATGTTCAGTTGTTTAGTATTTGCCCAGTTTATGTCCCACCGTGACCCAGAATTATTAAATAGTAAAACTAGATAATGATGGATGGAGACATTTAATTACATTTTCCATCCACACAATTCTGATCACTGGTTGGGGTTTGAATCCTGAAATGTTCTCAACCAAGTTGTGTTTAAGTCTAATTCCTCACAGGGGGTTCACATCTGGTGTCATGAAATCATCCAGACTCGTGCTGATGTGAATCAGGCTTGATTGTGAGCAGTTCCAGCAACTGGTGGTTCTTTGATTACATCTCAGTATGAGGTGACGGGTTAAAGAAATGTTTCGTCAGCTTTGACAAAGCAACTCCTGCTCCACATTATTTATTTGGACCCATGGTCTTACGGTTCAGATGTTAAAAACACAGTTCAGTACGTCGTCTGGCGTCCACATTTGCTTGAACCCAGGATGTCCTGATTTACATAGAGGAGATTAATGAGGGTGAAACAGATATCATCTCAAACATCAGCTACAGCTCATCAATTCCTATATCGAGAAATCAGATTTGTTATTAATTATAAGCGCAGTCAATTTTATTTGTATGAAATACGTGGCTGGTGTGTGTATTGGTGTATTGGTGAAACACAACACTTTCGTCATAAAAGATACAATAAAAAGCTTATATTGGTGTTTCGTTATACACACATACCCGATTTAAACTCCATCAGCAGCATCAAATGGCTGTTAATTTATTTTTTTCTTTTTACTAATGTTACCCTTCACCCTGATTGAGAAGAAACGTGCCATGTGCAGTTCATACGCAGATCAGCTTTTACCTTTATGCTCATGCATATTACACAGCTTATTTTTTAAAATACCTGATGTGTCCCAATACATTTGACCGTGTAGCTTATAACATGCCTGTCGACCTTCACTCGTCCTACATTAGTAAACATCCTTCTGAATCATCGAGTGGTAAACATTACCTCCACCTGAAAATACAAATGATGTCACTGGTACTTCATTCTGACCTGTGTGTGTCTAGCATAACAATTACCCCAAATTCCTCTGAAACACACACACACGACTACAGAAATAATTGCAGACTTCAACACTACAGATTACAGCAACGACAGCAGTGAACACTCTGCGCTCTCTTTTACCCAAATATTAGTGTGAATTATAGTGCTTTTAACACACACACACACACACCTGTGGGACATGATGACATCATGTTCACCTGTGAGAGCAACAAGATCGTAGCTCACCGTTTCTGTCCGGATTTTACTTCTCACAATCCAAACACTGGATCAGCGTCCAATTTGATTTCGTTTGCTGTACATTTATTTCTTTATTCATCACTCATGATGCCTGACTAAAGCTGCTTCTCTGTGTTGTTATAAAATGATAAAAATTTTAATTTTCCACATTCGACAGACGTTTCTAAATTAGAAATAGTTCTTTATGAAGGCAGAGATGACGAGCGATTAAACAAGAATCTGGAGGAAATTCCAGAGAGGAAGGGCTGAATCTATTACGAAGATGAACTAGCACGTTCCAGTCATGTTACACGTCTATATGAGCAGAGGGTAACGAGAGGTTTGATCTGAGATTTAAGAGAAACGTGTCTGAGCTCCCAGAATATAAATCAGTTCAGTCCTGATTGGCTTTTAAATGATGAGATCTTGGACATGCTGAAACGTGTCTGAAAGAGGAAATGAAGAACCAAGTATCATCAACGGTGGTTACAGAAGCCACGATGATCTGAGCTTACCAAGAGTGCGGGTGTACATATGAGTGTGAGCGTGTGTGTGTCCTTACTAGTTGATTTAATTTCCTACCATGTAGAATAAAAAGCTCAACCACTGCTATCCTAAATCAATAATGCCGACATTAGAGAGGGTGAACAAAGTGATTTTTTATTACTGTAATATGAAAGATTAATATTGAAACATGGTTAATATAAAAACACAGGAGTAAATAAAGCGAATGATACATTAAAAACAAACATTATAATAATTAGCAGGAACAGTGAACAATTCCATAAAACACAAGAAGATTCAATATCCAGACTTGTTTACATTTTTGGCCCTGAACTGCTCTCTCTCTCTCTCTCTCTCTCTCTTTCTCTCTGTGTGTGTATAAGTGTAGGTGTGTGTGTGTGTGTGTGTGTTTAACAGGCTCCCCCAGTCTGTTGTTGGAACACATCGATGGTATCTTCATCCTCCATCTCCAACTGAAACAAGTCATATTCACTTTTATAAAAACATTCTGTAATCTCTCTCTCTCTCTCTCTCTCTCTCTCACACACACACACACACACGATGTAAAACATTATGACCAGGTTGGTCAGTGGCCACGACTCACTCAGTAGTGGGCCGATGTCTCTGAGTGTATGTGACGAAATTTGCTGTTATTTTTAAAAAAGGATTTTTGCTCCGGGCTGTACTATGATCACATGACTACAAGAGTAAAAGTCTGGTGCTATCTGCTGGTAACACCGTGTAACTACAGCTCACTCACTTCGATATAATGAGAATTTAAATCGCTTAAGTTTTTCTCTCTTGCGCTCTCTTTCTCTCTCTGTCTCACCCTCACATAATTTAAAAGTAATACGTTTCATATTATTTATACAGACAGATCTATTCAATAACACCAATAACAATATGTTTAATTTATTTACTATTGTAATAATACCAGTATTAATGTAATGTAATCAGAGAAAAGCAGGTTGATGACAGGATGTGACTGAAGTATAAAGGGTGGTTAAGTTTACATATAGGATGTAGAAAAAGCTTTAATGCATTTTTACTTCACCCTGAATTCACTCCCAAGAAGTTGTCGTTTTAAATTCTAAGAGATGATCTGAAATCCAAATGCGTGAAATGTGTCCGACTATCCTGATTTAAAAAGAAATTTCTGAATATAACCGGCTCTAGATAATCAGGAAAGCAGCTCCTTACATTTTCCAACACCCCCCACAATCAGACATGTTTCAATTCTTCTGTAACAGGAGACGAGTTTCACTCTTACATCCTCGTTATCGGGACATTTCAACCTTAATGGTTGATTTTGTTGTGATTTAAACACCTTAAATATTTAATGAGAAGGAGAGGAGTTCTTGCAGAAATCTCATCTCATTAATCTGGGTGCTTCCCTTTATTTCTAACTCTTTCCTCTCTTTATTTTAGTATATCTGCAGGTCTGCTGACTGACTGACCTCATCCCCTAATCAAACGAGCCAGTTCACATGACTTCACATGAGAGAGGTGAGTACCTGTGCAGGTGTATCCGTCTCATTGATTGGTTGTCCATCGAACCTGAAGCGAATCTGTCTGATCGACAATCCCTAATCAAACACAAATCACATGATCAGAGAATAGAAACCAAAACCTTATACTAACAGTTCTGTTCATCATAGTTTGAAAGTGTCTTATCGTTTGCTCTGAACTCTTTTGATTTCAGTATCAATATTAAAAACGTTTTAATGTTTAAAATGCAGTATTTGAGACTGTATGTTTATGGGGCTATACGGTAACTTAGTTGTCAGCACTGTCAGCTTGCAGCAAGAAATCCTGGGTTTGATTCCGAAATAAAGCAATCAAGTCAGGTTATTTGGAAATACCGAAACTGTCCGGTGTGTTTGTCTCTATACACTACAACAGACTGGCGACCTGTTCAGATGTTTAGTGTATTCGCCGAGTATGTCCAACCATGATCCTTAATAGGATTAAGCACTGATAAAACTAGATGATTGATGTTTACACAGAATCATAAATCTGTGGAGATTCTTTCTTTGTGTCTGTCAGACACTTTGTTCCACCTTTGTATCTTATATATAATAAACTTTCTCTCCTTTCAAATAAATGACTACTTATCTTTATTCATTTAGTAACATCTGTCTATTTTGTGTAATAGCGCAGCAGTAATAAGAAATTTCTTCCTCCCGCCACTAGAGAAATATTAGACAATCACATCTGTGTAGGTGTCTAAGAGTTCAACATGCAGCATTTTAATGCTTTAATCTATCAAATAAGCATTATGAATGTTTAACATTTAATAAATTGTTTATTAATCACACATTTATAAATGCAAATGTGCTGATCAGTTATGAGTTATTTAAAGTGGTTACCTGTCTCTCACAATAAGCCTTCATCAGTTTACTGAGCGGTGTGTGTCTCTTGATCTTAAACTGTACTACTGATCCATCCTGACCCGCTACCTTCAGATTAATGTGTTCAGTCTCCGACTTCACACCATCCTGAAACACACAACACACACAAAAGTCAGAACAAAATTAATAACCATTAATGCTTCTTCATGATTTTATCAAAGGTTTTGCACATCGGAGGCATTTAATGTCATTGTAAAGTCTAACAAACAGCATAATTATTTCCTAATCAATTTCCACGTTATCAGATAATTAACTTAGAAAATTTTTAAACAATTTAATTACATAACTTAATAGTATTTTAGCACCATGTTTTACACTTTGATTACATTTACTCATACTCAGGACACAAGTTTATATCTGACACACTCGTTGATGATCGTGTGCTATATTTATATATATTTACCTCTTTCTGTGTTGTTTGGGAGTGTAAGAGGAGTGTAACTAAAAACCTGGATGTAAACCCACACAGACAAAAGGAGAACATGCAAAATTCACCACCTGACTGCACTATAAGAAACTGCATTTTATGAGCCTTGCTCAGGTGTCCAATAATGGAAACCTGGCAGTTATGGGAATTAAATCAGTAGCCTACTGCTTCCCATTTTATAACCCTAAACACTTAAATATAAATTATAAATTAAGTCCTTTCACAGAGCTTTCTTTACAATAAACATTCATACATTATATCTATAATGTACAACTCCTCAACAATGACATAGAGTTAAATATAAATGAATTATAGTAAAAAAAAAAGTGTGTTCACTTTATAAAATATTATTACAACGGGGGTGCACAAACTTTTTCTCCGGGCTGTATACACGTTAGCTTAGCATAGATCATCACACCGGTACTGGAGTTGATAAAGAGAGGAGCTCAGCGCCATGAATCCTGATACATTTTCAGGTTCTATGAGTGATGGGTGATAAAATAAAATATGTTGATAATTATGAACTTTAATAAAAAATATTTACCTTTGATTTATCCTCAGACATTTTTCACTGATTCTCCTTTTAACAACCAAGCACCTCTGCTGCTGCCGCCGATGCTAATGCGCATGCGCAGAACCACACACGCGCCCGATTAGCGCGCTGCATGGTCACGTGATAAACCGCGTTCACGAAACATGGTGAATGCGCGCCCCCGCGAGCAAAAACGTTGTTATTATTATTATTTTAATTTTAATTTCTGATCCATATTTCATTGACTGCATATTTATTTAGCAAATCATACACATACTAATCATTTCAAGCAACAAATCCACCCTCAGCATATTTACATGGGGTTGGGTAAATAGCTGTTATTGATAAAACACCAGTAAACACAGGAGAACATAACAAATTGCAAAAACTTAAGACTTGTGTTAGTCTATTTTCCTTGTACAGATATGAAGGTGGCTAGACAGATTTAAATGTCAGTCTTTACATGGATCAGGGAAAGTTTTGCCTTTTCATACCTTAAAAATAATTAAAGAACATTTAATATACCAGGAGAAAATCAGGAAACCGCAGCAGTTTCTGAATGTTGTGTAACACCAACACCTCAACTGCTCATGTGAAAGTTATCGAAAGTAGAACTCGAGCATGTACTTCTCGTTTACAAACACATTAACTTACCATGCTGGACACTTTATTATAAACACTGGGACACTTTATTAACACTGTCACTTGATCATACTTGGACATTCATGGACACTAAGTCACTTTCAACCAGTCACTTTTTAAAAAAATATATACAAACAGGTTTATTCTCCTTTTGCCTTACATTTTTAAACTTTTCTAAACTTACCGTCTCCTACTTGTTACCTTTTGAATTGTGTTTAAATTAATGTTTTACAATTATGTTTACAATTATTAGTTTTCATTTATATTCTATTTTCTAGCTTGTTAACCGTAACTGAGTGTTCAGATGGAGTAGTTATAAAGTATTTCACTGCCGGTTGTACTGTGTATAACTATGTATGTGACAAATAAACTTTGATTTGAACTCAAAATCAACTACAAAAACACATTCGCCAAAATACTGAGTAGATCTCCAGACTCCTCGAAGATGGACCAACATGTCATGATGTAGGAAAAAAGTGGAACCTGATACTTCTATTAATGTACAATACTTGAAAAATAATGTTTTGTCTTGGCATGCGTGGGTGAATGCTCACTCAACCTTCAGCCCATGTTACATTAAATTACAACAATAAACCACAATTTATTACAAATCATTTATTCTGAGTCATAAGATTCGTAATAAAGTAGCACACAGTCAGATCATTTGGTATAAAGAGATTAAAATATTTCAAATAAAATCTTAAACTTCAACTACATAAGTAAAGGGAAAAAGAGAAACAAATTTTTTTACAGTATTGGACTTTAACAAAAACAACGAGTTGAAAAATAAGTTTCTTAAGTTGTAGAACAGAACAATGAGAATAAAGTAAAGCTTTACAAAATATACACATCAGATCACAGAATGATTCTTTGCTACAAATAAAACAGTTCACTTATCAAAACTAACAGAAGCATGAAAATAATTATTAAATCATTGCTTCAGGAGTCTAATTACACATGGGAACAGTTAATGATAAAAGCAGTTAAGTAAAGTCTAAACCTAAAACTAACCCGAACCCTCAACCTCTAATCTAACATCTCGTGTTATGAGATGGAAGTTTGCACAAGGTCTGGTGACATTGAAGGATCAGGAATCATGGTTTGGAACTCATGAACAAAAGGTTCAGCCACTACCAGACTACGACTGTTGGGCCCTTCAGAAAGGCCCTAAATCTTCCTAGTGTTGTATCTGGATAAGAAGTGAGTTTTAAATACAAACAATATTAAGAGTAAAATGAGAAGTTTTGGGTTTACAAGAGGCTCTCAGTTTCCAGTGATGAGAACAGACAGTAGGAGTGTTGAGTGTGTATCGGTGCACTAGTGTTGAGGGGGAGGCGAGGCAGCGTTAGTTATTTTCAAATCTGGAGTACGGGTTAACCTTGGACAAACCTACAACACAAACGGTAGCATCATCAAACATAATCATCATCAAAATCATCTCTAATCTCAATGTGGTCGAATCAGTCCGATCTCATGCCTCAGTCCCAAATCATTCTTGAGCGTGTAGCAGGCATTACATTTTATATCCGATATTATTATTCCCTATACATACCAACAATAATCAGATCCTGAACACTGATTTTCATGCAGAATACAAAACAAAAAGAGAGAGAGAGAGAGAGAGAGAGAGAGAGAGAGAGAGCTCACCGTATTTCTTACGGATTTCATCATGTCTGACTCTCATCTCGGCTTTTCTACAATCACAAAAAAACATCAAAAATATAAAAATTCTCACCAATAATAAGTTATAATTGTCGGCACTGTGGAACAAGTATTAACCTCCTTGGTTATTACATATTTGTCAAGCAGCACCTTAAAGTTTCTACATGAACGTCACAATCTAAGAAAAAACCTGAGCTGTAAAAAGACACAGAAAAGCTCCAGAAAGTCACCAAACCAGAGAGAGAGAGAGACAGGGGGGGGGGGTCAGATTTAAATAGCTGCAAGCTAAAACAATGAGTCTTGCTAGGTGTGGTGGACCTGCTGCATTTTTTTACTCGAGTCATTATAATAACAACCAGAAAACACGTGAGACATGTTTAGCGACTCTAATCTCGGTTAAGTTCAGTGTTTGTGACTCCACATGAGAACGAAGAACAACCCGGAAAAAAGAAACACTAGAGCTAATCAAATATTCTGCAAAACGTGTCTGGCTTTGTCCGGTTTCATTACTGAATGTTAATTTGGTAAAAGACAGATAATGTGTTTGTCATGTCAAATAAGATGGAGGTGTAGGGTACAATACTTTATCACAGCCGAAGAATATGGACGTGATTCTTACCTCTCCTCCTGTTTGACTCGTCTGACGTCAGAATCTCTCTGCATTCGAGCGTTAGAACGGGTAGATCTACAGTAAAATACAAAATCATCTTGAAGAAATCACAGCAGTGTGCTTTTATTATCAGATAAAGGCGTAAAGGATGTAGTTTGGGTGTTAGTGTAGTTTAAGTGGGATACAGATGTGGTGGTATGGGTGTGATCGGGTGAAGTTCGAATGTGATGAAGGTGTAGTCCCAGCGTGTTGAGGTGTAGTTGTAGGCTGGTTGTGATGTGATTTAAATGTAGGATGGGTGTGATGGGGGTTTAGTTATAGGTTGGGTGTGATGGGATGTAGTTCAGATGTGATGGTTAAGAACGTACCCAATGTTCTCACACTTGCAACAGCAGAAGCAGCAGATCAACACCCCGATGATGATTACACCCCCAACAACACTAATCGCTATGATCAGAGACTGAAAATTTACTACACACACACACACACACAAACACACAGAGAGAGAGAGAGAGAGAGAGAGAGAGAGAGAGACAGACACACACACACCAAAGTTATTTACAATCATTATGTCTATGTACTCAATCTAAATTAATGTTTAATTAGAAATAGTTATTCAGCAGTGAGTTAACTAGTGTGTAAATCTGTATGCACATTTGTACGTATGTGTGTGTATATGTGTTTGTGTGTGTGTATTTACTCCAGCATTGGCCCCAGCGGGCATCATTTAGAGGGCACAAACTCTGAGGGGGGAGGATGGTCCGTACTGGGTAATCCACACAACGTTTAGTCGTCTCACACCATAAGCACTGCAAAACACACACACACACACACACACACACACACACACACACACACACACACACACACACACACACATATATATATACACCAA
>JAOTRQ010074322.1:0-12096 GCA_028565875.1 Hoplisoma paleatum
CTCTCTCTCTCTCTCTCTCTCTCTCTCTCTCTCTGTGTGTGTGTGTGTGTGTGTGTGTGTGTGTGTGTGTGTGTTTGTGTGTTTAAGTGTGTTTACTTGCCAATGATGATGCCTTTTCTGCTGAGTACACAGCACTGTTAAAGCTCCCTTGAGTGTCACCTGTATTGTAATTTATTTTTTACAAAAAGGTTTAAAAAAAGGTTAAATGTTTCGATGTTAGCCATTCAAAATCACGTAATTTAAAACATCTTGTATTCAAATAAGGATTGGGCTACGAGAAGCAGAGTATAGAGTCATAGGATGAGTTTTAAAGGTGCTATATGTAGGACTGAGGCCTACTCCACTTACATAAATTAAGGTTCCAGAACCAGCAGGAACGTCGAACAATTACCATATTTGCACAAACAATATTCCTAATGTTAACAATAACGTGTAAACATTTTTGTTTCAGAATTATTTCCTACCTGGTCAGTGTTGTGACCTACCTAGCTAACATACTATGAACAAACATGCTTAACGTTATTCGACATTAGAAAATATTTTAAATTGTCTGGGTTTCTTTCTTCAATAGTTTTTGAACACTGCATGCAAAAGGATTAATAATAAATCCTTGTTCACATCCAAAACAAGTCAATACTTCTCAGTTTTTCTACGGAAAACATTATGTCTTGCAGGTTGCCGCAAGCACAGCAACCGCTGCGGTAAAGTTAGTTTTACATTTACAAAGGTATTAAAAAACTAATCAAAATGTCTGAATATGAAACAGTTATATCCATTCCTACTGAGAATTTAAAGAATTAAGAACTTTTCCAAGAAAAATAAGCAACTAGGGATTGGTGTTCCGAATCTTGTCAGCTTGTCATCTTTCACAAGCATGGTTTCTGCTTTTGTCATGACACATTAAGGAATTGTAACGACACATTTTAAGCTTTTAGTAACATCGGAAATGAATTCTGAGTCACTAGTGACTTTGTGGTTGGTAAAAAGGTGTTCGGTCGAACCTCAGGCAAAAACAGAAATAAAAACATTACTTGTGGGCTACAATTTAGCTTGTCAAATGTCAATTTTCCAGCTGGACTTCTACAGTCAGTGGACTGTAGACTAGATTCTACAATCAGTATTTGAAGTACGATCAGTACAATCATGGTTTCTATCAGTATCTTGGGAATTTTTTTTGTATCATGACTGGTAAAGTCCTTGTTCATGCAGACTTTGCTGTTTCTCAGTTCTAAGAGAATATACTACAGATCGAACTAATCTTGGAGTCAGCTTTAATCTACCAAATACTACTACTTAGGCAATTGTCGTTTGTCCGAGATGCATCAGATCCCCTTTACTTGGCAAAGGTAGCATTATTTCAGCCTTTGATTGCAGCTGATAGATCACTCATAGTGGAAAAAAGAGCAATTGATGTTCCTGTGCTGATCATGGTGTACTGGTTTTAATTAAAGCAGCCATGACAAGAAGTACAATCAGAAAAAATGGAACATATTTTTTTAGATGCTCAGATTTTTCTGCATTTTGCTTCCTGTCTCTTGAACAAAGAAAGCCATAACGAAAACCTTGTCCTCAATCTCTGTGTGCAGTGACTGACTGCTTCATTTAACCAGCGTGACGAGTTCTTATGGGGCTTGGACTTGTGCATGTACAGACAAACAGTAATCCAGAAATATCCCCCAGCCTTGATGAAGACGCAATCAATCAGCCAACAGAGGTCATAATGGCAGGAGTTATGTGTAATCCTTAACAGCATCCAACATAACAAAGAAGCCAACGGGTTAGATATCGATATCAGAGCTGTAAATTGAACTCATGAATTCTAAATCTATATAGGAGGAGTACGAATCATCTTTGAGATCTTATCATCTGGATTTAGCACCATTTCTTGCAAAAACAAAATTTGACCATCAGAAGCTAGAGGGCTGGAAGTGATTTGTTAGGGTGCTTGTAGGTTTTCAGAGGTATCTGCAGCCATGCTTACTGTTGTTCATCTTTCAGCTGAAGATAGGTGTGTGGACGAGGATCTACATGTTGATCAAGGGAAAGTCTCAAATATTAAAGGGTTTATTATACGACTATTCAAGCTACCTTTAGATAAGATTTAACACGATGAAGACTTTCATGTGATGATGGTGATGTAAAAGCAGTGGTGTTTCAAGCTCAAACAAAACTATTTGCCTTAAGAAGTAATATGTAATGATGCTGGAAAAACACACTACAAATAAAGTTTAAAAAAAGTGATGTGCTTTGTTATGATATCCGTTGTGCTAGTAGACAATAAGTTGCTGATCCTGCCTATTGATTGTTTGAGCTATGCCCCGAATTCATTTCACTCATATCTGACTAACATTGATAAATCAAAATTAAAAGCTGAATTAAATCACACACACGGATAATTCTTGATTCATATTTCAAATCTAACTGTGTGCCACATGTTGCTGTTTTACTGACATTGAAATGAAATAACCAACACACTTCAGTGATATTGCACTTTCTGTATTAAAATGCCACCTGTTTATAGATCATTAAGACAAATGGCTTTGTCTATGAACTGTCATTACAATTGACTTAATAAATAATGATGTCTACACTCGGGGCTTGCCAAAGAGGAACTAGACACCTGTTCTGCTCACCGATACACAAATAAAAAGTTATACAGTTTGGCAGAGTATAATGGTGATTAACGTCAACTAATTAGCAGAATTGGTTTTCTGTTTTTATCTCTAATGATGATTTTTCTCTCTCTCTTACACTTTTCTACGTACACTGCAGTGTGGTATTTGCTTTTTGTTTTGTTTTGAGAAAAAAATGGGTCTCTGAATAATACATTATAGGATGTGTAGAGAGTGCGATAGGCACACATACAGCAATTTTAAGGTAGTTACACTGGCCATGCCTAATTTTACTCTGAAGTGGCTCAGTAATGGAGGATGTAATTAGTAAAATGACAAAGATGATTGCATTGTATAGCTGCTGCTCATCTCCCTGAATGTATGAGGCCAGAAAAACAATTGTTTCTTTCAACCCACTCTTTTCAAAAAGCATGAAGCTATGTCATATTCTGTGGTCTGATCTTTATTTTGATATCAGCAGTGTTAGGACTTTCTCTCTGCAAATACAATTGTTGATTGAAAAGTGCAATCATTTGTTTTCACATGTTTTAAATGTGCCCTTCTTTCTAAAATATACAGTATTAATGATGGAAAACTGACTGATATATTAGAATTTCCATATAAAAGCAATCGTAGATGAAAGCTATGGAGAAAATACCCAGGTTGGAGGTTTTAAGGTAATTATTATGATTTGTCCTTGCTGCTGATTGGCTGGTGCGTTATGATATGTATTTGGCATAGTTGGAGTTTAAACCTGAATATAAGTTTTATTGCTTGTGAATTAAATCTATAGTTATGTAGCTGCTTGAGATGTGGCTGTGTGCAGAATGGAGTTTCCTGTCGCTTTAGCTAGCTAGAAGTCCCGGGTTTAAGCCCGGCATAAGACTATCTGAGGTTTTCTGTAAAGTGTTTCCTCCTACAGTCTAAAAAATACCACTAGGTCAATTGGAGATGCAAAATTGTCCCGTTCCAATATACAGCTCTTCATAGCTCTATGGGTTGGAGGACCTGGCTGCCCACTCTGTAAACAAACATAATGCCAAGGAGCTCTGTGGATCAGTAGCGGTCTACAGAGCATCCAAGAATCAGATGTGACTGGGAAAACAATTAAATAAATAAATAAGAGCCCTTGATTATGCAAATGAATTCCCCAATGACAAGTATAATCTTGGTTGTATTTTTCTACAGCATACTCATATGACAATAAGACATTTTGTTTACAAATGTGATACATTTAGTAATGTCTCTATAGTATTTAACTAGGCATTATGTCAATCTCAGGAGAGTAACTACATACATCCATCTCTAAATAATATCTAAATAGAAGTTGCCTTTGTCAACAATAAAATTAAACAGTGTTTAAAAAGTTAAGGGAATTTTTACATGAATCTAAAACTGTGGGGTGATAGGTTCTGTCACAGAAACACCGGGTAGACCGACTTCTGTGGAGTCCAAATACAGGAGGATTTAAAAAAAATCCAAGAATAAAAGACAGCAAAAGAATGATTTCTAAGCTGTAGCATAAAGTAGAGCTTGAAAAATACAGATAACAGGTAAGTGTTCAAGTCCAGCCATCAGCCAGTTATTCAAGATACAGTATATTGTGGTTATAAGCTCTGTATTTGCCAAAATCTTGATTTATATTTGTAATGGGTCCTTGTGCTATTGGCAGAAGGTGACAGATTGCAGTATCATGCTCACCTGACGTCCATTAGGACCAGACCGGGGCATGGAAGACTTATAGTCTTGATTCCTTAAAGCAACAGTCGCTGCGCCTCATTAAATGTTTATGTTCTACAACCTAAAGATGCTATCAATTGTGCATAGTGGTGTGTGTTCTTGTGCACAATCTGCACAGCCTGCCCCAGAATTCAGTACCATTTTTTTATTATGCCGACATTCTTTTTAGTATCTTTTCTAGAGACTCAATGGGTGTTTTTTAATTTTCTGACTAGTGTCAGGCATGGTAGTGAAAGCCCACCTTTGTTTTATGTTAAGACATGATCGTCTAGCTAGATATTGCTACATATCACATGACTTGAATAGTCCTGCATTGGTTAGAAGAGCGTCACTTCCGTTACTACTCCGACCCTATAATTTCCCAGACTTTCCCTGAACCCAGCAGTTCATCTCTGAGACCACTTTGTTTATCGTGTGGATTCTTCTTCACCCACCTATTAGCAGCAGCATGGCTGCAGATACGTACCTGTGACAAACTGCCTGTCCCACTCCCAGCGCATTCCGCTGCTAGTGGTCATATTGTTTTGCAGCACAAGGGTAGAAACACTTGTCAGTTAAAAATGGTTGAAGTAATTTCAGTTTCAAGTTGAACAACAGCAATATAATTTAATATTGAAAAAAAAAACACCAGCAGCATGAAAGACATGAAAATTACATTTGCTTAATTTAAAACATTTTTACCACATGTATATATAATGGGCTAAAGGCCTCCGCATACTTCTTGCTAAACTAATTTTGTGAGTGGTGCTTTAAGCTGAATGCACGTTCATGAACCTGCAAGGTGGTATACACTCTGCGTTATCTGCATGTGATGTGAAATTAATATTGACGACATTAAAAACGAACAAGCAATGATCATGGTTATAGCAAAGTATTAGATACATAGAAATAAAAGCCAGAAGTCGTTTTTTAATGAATAAGTTCACAAATACGTTTCTTATCTCTCAGTGAGGAATCATGAAGGTGACACCTAATCGCTCCGAGAGACACTCTGTTTGTTTTCATTACATGCCTCTTTTTATTTCTAACAAGTCAGAGGCGTCATCGCTGAGGGACAAAGTCTGCAGAGTTTTCCCAGCTTCCATGTGCGTGACAAGGCGGCGTGACATCCGTGGCTGTTTGCTTTCTCCGTGATTGCATCACATTGTTCGCGCTACGCCGTCTCCCTGCATGAAGTACGCTGATGCCTTAAGTGAACAACAGAAGAAGTCTTAAAGGGCAAACAGACTTTTACAAGTTGTTTTTATCAAGGGATGTAAAAATGGCTGAAATGGGGGAGTTCATTTACACCATGGAGGGGGAGATGTTTAATGAGCTGGATCTTTATGAACATGGTGTTCTGAGAGAGTGCTAAATGTTGTCTCCTGTATAGAATCTCTCCACAGAGAATATCACAATACGCATTTGTATGTGTGAGTACCTCTAAGAACACTCTGGACAGGTTACCAGTCTATCACAGGGTAATAATTACATCTGTTAATATTTAAATATTATAAATTGTATGTACGAAATTTACTGCAGCATCTTTTCCTATAGAAGAGGAATGTAATTTTGGGTCTTATATGTGGTGTACACATATAGATTTGACAAATAAAGCATCTCTTGATTCTCTTAAAAGCAAGGGTTTAGGTTTTTATCTTAGTCCATGATCAAACAATACAGGACTGATGTAAGAATTATGCTATTGTTGTTGGTTTTTTATGTTCTGATTAACAATTCATTATTTATGTTATGAATGAAATTTTTGTTAAACAGTATTTGCTACAGATGATTTTGGCCTGCTTTATGATGTGCCTAGCCTTACCATTAACCTCACTCTGATGGACTCACCTCATAAGTGAACTTGGACATTAAAAAATAGATTATGTCCCCCTTGTTTTTTCTTCTTTTGACATCCAAATGTCTCCCACGTTGTACCTGAGTCTTGCACAATAAGGCTCACAAAAAACTGGACCAATTCTCCCTTTAATGCTGGTCATTCATGAACGATCAGATTGTTCTGAACGGCTCATTGCAATCAATGAAATGAACTCAGTCGTGATTCTGGGGGCAATTCATATATTTTCTTGAGGAGTTCTTAACGTTTGCAATTCAAATAAGACTCATAGACAACTTGGAGGGGATTAAGTTATTTGTGGAGGCAATTCAGTAAGTGGTCTTATGTGCTGATAATTAGGATGTTTAAGTCAGAAAGGTCATCCTACACAATCCCTAATGGGAGCAGTTGAACAGATTCACTCAATAAATGCAAATATAGCTAATACAGCTTGTAAAAATACACGCTATGTTCGTCTATTTTGTAAATATCTACGTTTAAACAAATGAGTTAGCAGAATAATTAATATTTTCATTTTGTAGGCACTTTTATCTATGACTTATAGCACCCGCTATTTATATCTAGTTTCCAAATGAGATGGGAATAAAGAATTTTGTTCTACTGTACATCTGTATATTCATATTTGGCAAATAAAAGCATTATATTCCAGTCTAGTACCTAAATCTTCTGCCTTAAATTATGTAACCACAAGCATTCACTATGCTTTGTTAAAGATATTATTAAGGATGACTTTCAGAGAATCAACAGATCACGACTGAAGTGCCTTTGAGCAAGGCATGGAACCCCTAAATGCTCTCCGGGTGCCATGGCTGCCCACCGTACCGGAAACATGTGCTCACTGCTGCTCCCTGTGTGTGTGAATGTGTGTATCACTGCACAGATTGGGTTAAATGCAGAGTATTTGTTCCTGCATCTTGGGTGAAAAGGGTATTCTTCTACTTCTACTTGTTTTTAGATTTATAACATTACTGTGTACCTTGTTGGCAACAGAGCACTGACATGCAGACAAATAGTTTGTGCAAACCGTTTTTTCTCCAAACACAGAAATAGACACGATGATAATATGCATTTCCATGGATACCAACTGTTGGCAACGTTTCTCTGGCACTGATGGGTAAGATCATTGTGCACACAATCACCCATCCTCATTTGTAGAAACAACAGACCCATAATAACACAGTGCTTGTAATATTGCACCAGTTGGTAGTAATTCCCTAACGTGTGGGTATAATGGCATTCCTAAATGGCACAGGTACTCAGTGTAGCTGAATTGTTTTCTTTTTGTATGTTCTTGTTGATTTTATTTTTCAAAAACACAATGGCACCAAGTGTCTGGCCGTGTGCCTCGAGGTAGGAGTGTGATAAACGATAGGCTTGTGTGTTCATCCCCTGGAACCCAGTCCTGCACTAGTAGGCTGTGTGTGAAAATTGTTGAGTATAGTCAATTTGCTAGAAAACCACTGTTGATTTCTCTGGAGTGTGTACTGTGTTTTACACCGCCTACCCACTGGAAATGTTTGATTAAATAAGCACATAACTTTATTTTGCTTTATTAGAATTTTCTAAAGCATGCAGTCATACAAGCATCCTTTGGATTGGTGCATGGATATGATAAAGAGATCTATTATTACTGTTGTTAATAATATTTTACTGAGTTTGCTTATGTATTTGTATATATGTATTTTATTTATAAGTCGTGATAGTAGTAGTTGGTGTGTAGTTGGTGTGTATTATAATGATTTTTTGAATTTAAACGGCAACCATCCAAATACAAACACAGTTCTTTAACTACCAGGCTGCCTCAATACCCAATAAGCTCAGTAGTTGTCCAACAAAGTAACGTATGGCTGTCCAAACAATTTAGTTATATAGTGTACATGGTGTATTAGCTATTTCCAAATGCAGTTTTTAGTATATTACACCCTGTGACTTCGGTTTCATCACAGACCATGTGTCCAGGTTGCACCACAAGGTGTAATAAAGTACTAAACGTTCAATCCCTGTTTCTGACACAACCCAGCGGTCAAATTAAACAACCTTTTGTGACCAAAACGTTTTCTCAATCCTGCCCTAATCTCAAGAATCGTAATATTTGCTGTGACTCTGGAACAAGCACTATAAATGCAAAACTATTCCAGGCAAGCAAAGTGCCTGGATTTACTTACCCCAGGACTCACTTTGTATTTCTGAAAAAAAGGCTTTTGATGCTCAAAGACCGAAAAGCTTTCTCGAACCTTTATAACCTGTTATTTGCAATATTCCTGCATTGTACCCTTAGATGTTAATTTTATGTTTTTGTGGACGCTGCTTGGATTCTGTTTTTTTTTTGTACCAACTCTTTTTTGATCTTGTTTTTAGCGTTGGTTATTGCCTGCCTTTTGTTTTAATTAAACCACAAATAGATCCTCAGTTTTGTGTCGAGTCCCAGTGTTTTCTACGTGTAGATGTTCTGAATTTAGCACAAACATCTTCTCATCTGACAAAAGCGAGAGCCATTACGGTGCTCCAAGGTGTAGCTGATAGCCAATCAGTTCAATATTGATGTGTTTTTTTAATGTTTAATGTTCATGGATGCTGTTCATTAAACTGTTTGTTCTCTTAGTAAGTAACTAGTGGTGTTTCTGCTGCTAATGAGTGCACACTCTAAATAGACCTATAAATGATCAGGAATCATTCAGATATTCACAAAGGAAGAGAGACGGAATGACAGTGCAACTGAAAACGATTGGCAAGGATCTTCTGTTTGTTGTGACTGCTATGATCTAATCTTTTTATACTCTCACATCTCAGCAGGATCTCGAAGCTCTGTGTGTGTGTTTGTGGGGTTTGTGGGCAGTTATTGGCCTGCTAAAACATTACAAATTAAAGTAATTTGTTATTCATATGTTGTGTAATCAGGTATTATTTAATGAAAATATAATCAACTGAATTTAAAAGCATTTCTGCACTTTAAGCATAGTTGTTTTTCACCACAGTTTTTTATACTTGTGCATTTACATTTACACGCTAAAGAAAACACACATGCTGAGCATGGTGGGCAGCCCTAAACACAGTGCCCAGTGAACAGTGTTTGGTGCCTTGCTGAAGGGCATGTGTAAATGATGAAAGCACTTAAGGTGGCTTATAATTAACCAGGCTTTCGGTGTGAAAAGGGCTTTAGATATCCTGCTGAACACAAAAAAAAATCTGATTGATGTTTTCAAAAACATGCTGTTCCAGGACTGGCACCCCTGCTGATTATGTCTGTGTTTTGCTATTCAGCCATGAGAAGAAAAGAGAGTGAGATTCTGGCATCAAACTACAGCCATCTCCAGTGCTCACTAATACTTTTAGTTCGGCGAGGTCATTTAATCCCCGGCGTACCCCAGCAGCCCGACTTTCAGTGATCAGAGATTACAGGCGCACAGTGGTTGTTAATCCCACACCATTCTCTCAGCAGTATCTGGCCAAAGCGCACAAGTGCTAAAGTGTGTGTAGAAAGTGGTCCTAGATTTACAGAAATGCCAAACCAAAGGGAAAGAACCCAGACAACCGGTAGCTGAGCCGAGATTCAAACCGAATCTCTTACTGATCATCCTTTCTGTTCTTCAGTACTTAAAGAAGGCATATTGTGCCACAGTTTAAACAAGTTACAATAGGTCAAAGGGTCTACAAAGCATGTTCATTAAGTTATTTGTATTATTAGTTTCATTTATGCCAGATTCACCCGTTTTCTGAATCTGTTTTGAACTCTTTCTGTATTGAATCTCAATTGACTCTTTGAATCACTGACATGCTAATAAGCTGTAGCCAGAAACACTTTTAATTACGCTGTAATTGTGTTTAATAAATGTGAGAATGACAGAAATCAGATGTTTTTTAAACATGCCTGACTTTATTGAGCTATAAAATTACTCAGTCGTTTACAGACTGACGCGCGTTTGGAATTCGGAATGGAAAAAACTTCAGGACTGTTACTCCACTGCAAAACTCGAACGCCATCATTCATACAGCAATAAAAACATTAGTCTTTTAAACAAGTCAATATTTGTACTTACACAATATTTGTACTTGAACTTATACACTATTTGTACTTACACAATATTTGTACTTATACACTATTTGTACTTACACAATATTTGTACTTGAACTTATACACTATTTGTACTTACACAATATTTGTACTTGAACTTATACACTATTTGTACTTACACACTATTTGTACTTATACACTATTTGTACTTACACAATATTTGTATTTGAACTTATACACTATTTGTACTTACACACTATTTGTACTTATACACTATTTGTACTTACACAATATTTGTACTTGAACTTATACACTCTTTGTACTTATACAATATTTGTAATTTCACAATATTTGTACTTGAACTTATACACTATTTGTACTTATACAATATTTGTCCATGGTTATTAAATAAGTCGTTGTTTAGTGGCTGACTCAAACCTCAGCTAAACGACACTTCCTATAGGACTAAGCAGTGACGGCTTAGTACCTAGGGTACTGAGATCAGAAGGTTTTTGGTTTAATTCCCACCACAACCAAGTCACTGTTGGGACCCATAACCCTCAATGTAACCCAATGTAACCCTTAACCCAAAAGCAAAAAAATTTAAATCAACCGTAATCATACCGTTCGTCTCTTGTACGGTTAATATAAATCCAGCATCTGAGCTCCAAATCTTCATTCTTAAACTATGAGGTGACGTTCTGGTGGGTTTTACCTTGTTATGGTGGTACTGTACAGGTTCGAATACAAATCGGGTGGTCATTATTCCATAATGCCACATAAGTCAAATAGCTGGACGGATGGATTTTATTCAAAGATGAAAAGTTTATAAGAAATTCGGAGATACTCACTTGTAAATGCAATACACTAAAAGTGAATTCTCTTTAATATGTCCTGTTTAATGTATAGAGACTTTTAAAAGTCTTCAGCGAACCAGATGGTATTTTGGTGCTCAGCACTGCAGTGAGTGTTAGGAATAAATCATTTGTTTTTTTAATACAGTTAAAAGAAACTGCACACACCACTAACACACACATCAGCATATTGTTGTCAATCCCATTAGTAGTGAGCTAACATAATTTACCACTCAACTGGTTAAAAGAATTTCTTTCCATCATTGGTACTTCTGTCAGAACTTAATTACAGATACAATAAAACAGATGTGCAAAAAACAGATGTGTATCATCAGCACAGCATTGATTCAAATCTGCAGTGTTAGTTTAGTTGTGTCTTTATTCTGATCCAAATCACTTAATATTCACTTATTCATTCATTTATCCAGATATTAGGTACTGATATACTGAAGTACTGATTTGTTTAATAGATATGATCCGACTTCTTTTAATGCTTGTAAATTTTATGCATCTTGAAGTTCCCTATATTAGTCTAGTTTAGTCAGTAATCTAGTCTAACACCAGTTCTGTAGTACCTGATCGCTTTTTGCTTCTGGCCTCGATCTTCCTAAGACCAGGATGTTATCATTAATCTTCCAGAACTAGGTGAACAAAATCGCCTTTGATTGACTTGCCAGAAGAAATAGATTGATCGTTGTATAGTAGAATTTTAGAATGTAGTAAAATTTGTGTCATAAGTGCATAGTACAGTTAGTACATAGTAGTGTTCGATTGCTTCACTGCTATATGGCTGCAATTTATTATTATTATTATTATTTGGTCCATAAATTACTGTAACCAACGAGTTGTTCACTTTTGAGGACCCAGCTTGTGTGAAATAGAATAGAATAGAAAATTCTTAGAATAAAAAAAGTATTTAAATGGATTTTAACCACGGCCCTTACTGTGTCAAAGACCCTACTATGGGCAGTGTAGCCTAGTGGGTAGAGCGTTGGTCTGGGAACCCAAAGGTTGGGGGTTCAAATCCAGGCTCTGCTACAC
>JAOTRQ010074332.1:0-12096 GCA_028565875.1 Hoplisoma paleatum
GAGAGAGACCTCTATGTGTGAGGCCTGTATGTCATAAACATTTTATAACAACGTTCATAAAGAATGTAACACTATAAAATGATTGGATAGAAATATAATATACTTAGAATGCTACTGTTGAATGCTATAATTAAAATATACTTAAATTTAAAATAGTTAGATGCTACTATAAAGACACAAAGGACACCACCCCCACCCTTGTGTACCCCAGTAGATGCTGGACTCTGGAATGCCATGTTAATTCAGATTTATTGTTAAATTGCTAAACATAAATCTTACATTTTGAATTTCACAGAAAATTTCACAAAAACAAAGATAAATCCACATTGACATGACTAACATCAGTATTTATCATTGTATAATAAACATGCTCATGTCAATTTAAGGATGGAGGTCTGCTGTCCTTCTTCTGCTGTGTCTGGATCTTCCAAGGTTTCTTCCTGAAATTTTTTTCAGACAGTTTTTTACTTGCAACAGTCATCCTATGCTTGCTTAATGAGGGTATTGGTTTATATCTAAGGTGTGGAGGTCCTTAACTCTGTAATGCTGCATTTTGCCTATGTCTATTCCGAAAAGCGCTATACAAATAGAATTGACTTGACGTGATGTCTACAGCACCTGCTTACAAGTCTGAGTGATTAACCTGGGGACAAATTATGAAAGGGGAATTGGCTCAGGACTGAGAGCAAGAGAGGCATGTGAGTGGCTGAATCTCTGACATTAAGATATGGAGACAGGCTTGCTTGAAAAAAAAATCCAATTGGGGATTATATTATTTTATCATGTCATATTATCATATTATTATTCTATATTATTTCAAATGCATATGTGATTCCATGCTTGACAGATCATGGCCCAGAGCTGGAGTACTCTGGAAATGACCCCACACTGTTCTTTTTCATGGATCAGCATACTGTAATTATGCCTGATATTTTTACAACCCCAAGATGATTTTCTTTCTCCCATTTCTGCAGCCTTGGACTTTTTTGATTGTAACCAACTCTTGATTAATATTGACCTTTAGCGACTAGTAATACATCTATTATACCAATACTGGTTTGTCAGATCATTCAATAGTCAATTCAATTTTACATCTCTGCTGTAGTATTGAGGCTACATGTGCTGATTTTGTGTGACCCGGTGTAGGCTTAACCGGGTCCAGTTTATATGTAAAAGACTGATATCATAGAATCATTTATCGTGACTCATTGCCACTGAACAGGTTATTTATGAGCCAATTACATAAGACATTTACAAGGGACATTAATGGGAACATTCTGAACATGGATGTGTAATAAGTTTATCCATCATATTCATGTGTTGGATATAAACTGTGAAATCACATCACTTTTAGGATACTGTACTTTTAGTAAGTGGATACAAATCTCACCATTGATATTCTATTGTATTACACCATATCAATAGGTCTTTGAGTGAACACAAAGTTTTTTGGTACAAAATCATTCTCACATAAAGAGATATTAATTATTAGTTTCAAAATACGTTTCACCCACATTCTGAATATGCTGTTTTGAGCTATGTCACTGTTGCTGGTCATGCTAGACTGTGTTTACGTTTTAATAGCATTTTAAAAAACATGAAAATGACAGAAAACAGAAAATTTTACATTGCAAAATTCTCAAGCTATAAAATGACTTGCGGTATGACTACAAGAAAGGAAAGTGTTGTGTTGTTTCCCTGCAAAGATCGACACAAACTACTTATACCTTCTCCCGGCCAAAAATTGCTAAAGATTTTTTTGAAAAATGTTTTCTGTTTGTGAAATGCCACAAAAAATCAAACTGCTTTGAAAACCATGGACATGTAAGTGCTTTCAAATAACTATTTTTGTGTTTTTATAGCTGTATGAACTTGTTTGTTCATGTTTACCATTAGCACAAGCGAATGTTTGCGGTTCTCTCCATTCCGATTTGCATTTGTCATTTTACTTTGTAGGTAATGCATGTTAGAGACCCTCTGTTTTTACATTTACATGCTTATTAAACACTATCTAAGCATATGCGACGTAGCTTAAAACAGCGTATTCTTAAAAGGCGTTAAACTGCTGAGAACAAGACTGGTAATATCTCTTTAAGTGAAAGGGATTTGTGCAAAGAGATATAAAATGACCCATTTAAATGTTATGTACTGGGCCAGAGATCATTGAAATGTCCCAAATTGGTTGGAAGAACATGAGCAAGACTTCTAAGTATAAGAAATTTGTCCTCTTAATTTTCCTGAACTTGACTTCAATAAGTGCATTCTCTGTGCCATGCTACATCCTACATCAGTGTATTCTTTCTAAGGATCGATTGAATGATGCTCTGTTGTCAGCAGGGCTCCAGATACGTGTGAGAATCTCCCATGACCTTATTGAGTCAATCTCAGACGGTCTTGCTGTTGTACGTGCTACACACAGTTGTAACTCAGTAACTGTCACAGTGTATATACGGAGTTCCTGAGTACATTGTGCTATGTGTTGTATCCTTTAATCTGAAATCGTTTTATTTTCTGTGTTGAAATGGTTTTTTAAGCTGTACTATACTGGGTTCCACCGCAAATAGAAACTGCTAGCAGCCCATCTGTGAATTTATGCAGCTATAAAATGACTGTGCTGCTACCACAACTCCATGCTAAAAAATGTAGCGTATAAGGAAAAGTACTTAATCGCTATAACACCTTTATCTGTCATTACACTTATACAGATGTATTGTACAACAAAATTCCTTCATTGCACATCCCAGCTTGTAAGATGGGGTCAGAGTGCAGGATCAGACATCCCTAGAGCGGACAAGGTTAAGTGTCTGGCTCAATACTGGCTGTGTAGCAGAGCCTGGATTTGAACCTCCAAGTCTCTGGTTGATGTCTCAAAACTCTTCCCACTAGGTTACACTGTTCCTGTGGTATCTGTCCTGAAAGATGTCATGGGCGGTGGTGAAGCCAATCCCAGCTTTACAATGGAAAGACACCCTGGTTGAGGTGCCAGTTCACTGCATGCCACACACACCCCACACACCCCTATAGGGAAATTTAGTGTCTCCAATTAACCCCAATGCACCTGGGGATCGAACCCAGGGTCTTCTTGCTGCGAGGTAATAGAGCCACCTACTTAACACACCAATAATGGAAAGTAAACCTCATTTATTAAAGCCACTGCTGGCATGGTAGGTAACTGTCGCTCACAGCAAGAAGGTCCTTGATTGGATTCCCAGATGAAGCCATTTTCTTCTTTTGTCTGTATGGGTGTACCGGTTTACTCCCACAGTCCTAGGACATGCAGTCTGGCAAGATTTAGTTCTTTTTGTTGCCAGTGGGACGTTTGCTGTGCTCTTGTGGTCCGGATTCGGCCCACGGGCCAAGCCAACTATTGGAAAACCATGGTCTAAAGTGTCTGCCACCTGTTTTCCAGAGAATGGGGCCCATCAAAACTTTGAACAGGATAAAGCATTGATAAAATCAATTACTCAGGACATTTAGATCACTAAAATTACTACAACATTCGATCAGATAAGAATCAACTTTGTTATTAGGCTAATAAAACAAATACAAAGCCAAAAAAATGCAGGAACATCTGACTAGAAGTGCAACACGATTATTTAATTGTAATACAGTTAGAGGTCTAAAATAACCAGATTAGGATATGTGGAGACATTTGAGAAATTGTGCCACATAAACACATATAAAGTTATCAAGAAATACAAAGATCTTGATTATGGTCCTTACGGTGACATTCTGGAAGTGGTGGAGCCAGGACCAGTGACCTTCTTCCAGTACATTTACCACTGGGCTAATCCTGCCACAACTATAAAATATAACATTTCTCAGATTGTATTTGGATGCATTTGGTAGCCTGTTGGACACCGCCAGCCCCCCGAGGCTCACCACCATCCACTGATGTGTTGATGAAACTCGCAACATAATTCTAGGCAGCGTCTGTGTTTCAGACTGTGATAATGTCATTTCGTTATGACTCACTGTTTGATATTTGGAAGAGATTATAAATTATGTATTTGATTCCATGCATGACAGATCCAGCCCCAGGGTTAAAATGCCCTCTAAGACACTGCCTCATCTCTATCATAGATCAGTGTGCTGCATTTACCTCGACCATTTTTGCATCCTTTAGATAAGCTTTCTTATCTATGTTCATGCAGCTCTGGTATAGATTTATCTTTTGGATTCTTAACTGGTCTAAATTAAATTGACAGCATTTAGCTTGATAGAACAGAATACTTTGCTTTAGTTAAAATAGACAACAATATAAGAATGTAAATCAAAATTTAGCTTTTTCATTGTTAGATAAATTAAATTAGAGCATTAGTTAATAGGTCCTAGTTAATAGGTTGATAAGTCAAGTACATATCAGCTTAGTAAATATATTATTATTATTATTATTATAAGTTGTAATAGTCATAGTAGAGGCGTGCACCACACGACAGTTAATAAACAATTAAAAATTCAGGTTCAATAAATAAATTAAAAAAAAGATTTTGGGTTCTCCAGCCAAATTGGAGTTTTATTCAATATTGTTTTGCATAGTTTATACCTATCAAAGGTCATTCAGGCCAATAAAAATCAAATCAAATCAAATTTTTATTATGTAGATCAATAAAAAGAATAGAACATATAAATAGAAAAGCTTTAATATAAAAAGAAAGTGTTAAAATGTAAATGTAAAATAGTTTTAATTGAAAATTGGGCCAAATTTGTGATGCATTCTGATTGTGTTATATTTAGAGTCTTTCTGTACATTAATTTTCATTGTAAAGAAGTGATGAAGCTTTTAAATTGTGTTTTGAAAACAGCTGAGGGACGTTCGTTCCACTATGCAAACTTTTGCCCCAAGTACTGAGTAAAGGATCAAGAGGGTCCAATTGGATCCTGAATACGTGTAAATACAGAAAAGCAGTGAAGAGAACTCAGCAGTGGGGTCGAGTGTTAAGGCTGTTTAAACGCCAGACAAGCAGCTGCATTTTTAATGAGTTACGAGAGGTTAAGAGTGGACATGGGAGCAACTGCCAGGATTTGCAGTAGTCCAGCAGTGAGATTACAAGTGACGGGACAAGAATCTGAATGGCTTCCTGATGTTGTAGAGGAGTCAGCATGGTCACCGTGACCACATAAGGAGAGAAAGTCAGGGGCCACACGATAAAAGTCAACACATTATCAGATGGTCTGATCTGGTAGAGATGATAAGTCTGGAGATTGATCTTCAAAATAAATACCAGTTATGTGTTGTGTTTACCCGTTTCCAGTCGTTTCCGACTCTTGAGTCCCTCTGTGGGCTGCTACCGATCCCCAGAGTTTCTCAGCAAATGTTTTTTTATGGAGTAGGTTGCCAGGTCTTTCTCCAACCCGTATCGCTACGGGGATCTTGTTAATCTATAGGACAATTTTTACACATCTCCAATCAACCTAGTACATGTTTTTGGACTGTGGGAGGAAAACCAGATTACTCAGAGGAAACCCACGCTGACACGAGGAGAACCTGCCAACTCGATTTTGCGACTCAGGAATCGAACGCGTGACTTCTTGCTGTGAGGCGACAGTGCTAACCACTTATCCACTGTGTCGCCCAAATATCAGTTATATCTTGATACAATTATATTTGAGGTCATTAGCTGACGTCTAAAGTAACTTCTCATTTTTTTTTATTTACGTTGGTTTTTAAACTGTATTTAAAGTTATAGAATTACTAACAGTCTATGTGGTTTTATGAGTTTCTAATCCTGCTACTGTATGTCCAGACTTTATTTTCAGAAGCTACCAGGTGTAACCAGGTGTCTTTTTCTCTTTTAATGAAGCTGTTTCTTTAGTCACTTGCTGATACACCTGCTACACCCAGCATGTCAAGATGTCAATTTTTTACCTACTAACAATAAATCTTTATAATGAGTCACATAACAGCTGTGAGGATTCAGGTACTCATTCCCCCACTGCACCAGATATAAAAAATACATTTTAGATTTCTGTTTAAAATGAGTTATTAGTTCACCATTATTGAGAGGTAACTCTCATGGCTCTCTCCAGACTTGACTGGTCTTCCATTTCTTTAGCATTGACGGAACATTTATTTAATTTTACATTTGTGGCAACATTTCTGGAACTTGGATTAGTTCATGCATATTTGGTCTATGCCATTGTTGGCCAAAAACACTTCCATAAAATCTATGATAATCAAACCTATGGGAGTAAATCCATGAAACAATGATTAGATTAGTCTTTATAAACGAAGGACATATATTTTACTTTTATGGCAAAAAGCAAAATGGACATGAATGTTGGCTCAACTACAGGCAAAGCTTTTTATTCTTATTGTATAAAATTGAGTCGTATTTTATTGTAATTACATAATAATTCTACTAATAATGCTGATACAAACAATATATACAGTTAATATACACAATATATAAATATGTACATATTCGGTATATCCTATGTATATATAATGTTTGATATAATATGTATCCTTTTATCAAGTGTATTCCATCATGGTGTATGCATATTGTATGTATATTGTCTTAATAACACTTTTTAACACCACTTTAACACACTTTAACACCAGTCCATGAACTACATATTGAAATAGACCTTTATAGCAAATCTGCCGAAAAAGACGAAACAAAACAAAACCCATGTGCCATGGTGGTGAGATAATGCTGCTGTTTTCACCAGTCAAAGGGTCATAATGGTGAATAATGAATAATTATACATGAATTGTAATATATGAAAGATGCTTTTCTGAATGCTAAATTCGTATTCATTTTCAATCCTTTTATTTTAGAAAAGTGTAAAGCAACGGTACAAAAATATTTTACAATTGCAGTCATTTTGCTCAAACCTTAGTGCTAACACATTGCCCCTAAAATACCACATCATAAAAGAAACATTTAAATAAGTATTTCCTTCAGTTTTTTCAACATATAATATTCTCTAGTCTGGAAAATAACAATCCCCAGGGTAACAGAATTTCATTTTGCTCTTATCTAGCCTAGGAAAGGATAAAAAAGAAACCACTGCTTTGTTAAGCTGTATTTTCTGCTTTTCTTTCTTTGACACAAAACATTCCTTAGTGAAGTATCGGCCATCCCTGGTGACCAAAAAACCTCAAAGTACGTTTTGGAGTAATGTTTTTAAGACTGAGTCAAAATTAGCTGACAATAACTATTCCCCCCAAACTTTTTAACATGCACGGCTTTAGTGGGCTGCTGCTGGCATCACCTTCAATCAGTTAGAATGCACCTAATTATTCTTATTCTTATTATTTTACTGTATCTAATTACCTAATACACATACTCACATTGTTTATAACCAGATGGAGTGACTGCAGAGACAGCCAATTACACATTAGCAAGAAACGGCAGACAATGAATGAGCTTGTGGGCGTTTTGGCTATGTCTCAGTTTCATAAAGTGTAAAGAGCAGGCGACTAAAACTGATTCTGAATGTCGCCCCCTACTGTAAAGCTGTGGCAAAACTAAGAAATAAATTTCTAAGAGCTGTTTACAACCACAGATAAGTGACAAATTTATAAATAAATGCTGTTTAAAGAGTATAAAATTCTCAGCGGAGACCAGAATAGAAAATACATCAAATGTCGAAATTATCATAGAAATGGTGTGGATTTGTATACAACACACATTAAAGGGCAGCACTGAGCACACATGTCTGGTGCGGTGGGCAGCTCTAGCCACAGTGCCTGGGGAGCAATTAATGGGTTTGGTGCTTTGCTTAAGGGCACTTCAGTCATAACTTGTACACGCTCAGAAATCACAAGCTCACTGATCACAACCTTCTGATCACAAGCCCAGTCCTATAACAACCATGCCTAGCACATCATTAGCATTTATTCCTTGTATTATGGAGGGTTGAAGGTTGGTGTTTTTTATTAAGAGAAAAAAAACAATTAATTAAAAAAGTGTAAAAGATGAACCGGCACATTGTCAGCTGTGATCAATGGATAATTACAGACACCCAAACCGAAGCGAGATCAACATGATTTAGCAAACACATGTGCCGACAAAAATACATTTGATGTTAAATTGAGCTGAAATAAAGCAATGCAGATGGCGGGTTTTAAAATCCTTAAAATAAAATCTAATCCACTTTCTCAGCCCTTTGCCACCCACACAACACCAAAAATGCTGATGAGTGAATGCGTCAGCCTACACCATAATTAGCACTGATATTTATTGTTATAAAGAATAATTTTCTACTGGATTCTCAAACATACAAAAGTAATTTGCAAATAAAAAATTCCACTAGGATTAGCCCAGTACTAATACATTCAAAATCTATTTATGGAGGATTATTAGATTTTTTGAAACTGCTTTCACTACTCTGGAATAGCTTTCTAGAATTCTAGTACTTCATTATTACATATATAAATGTGAAGGTGAATACATTACATAGTACCTATGATGCAAAATTCACTTTTGTGTGTTTTTGTATTTTCTCTCTCTACTACTGAGTCTCTACTGCTCTTGTAAACAATCTACGTTTGAATAAAATCCATACATTTTCTGTATTTAAAAAAATTCGGTGTCACGAAAAAAGAGCAGTTTTGAATTCTATGGGATTGTGATGTGATAGCAGTTTTTTAAAAGCTTAATGGATATTACCGCAAACAAGCAAGTAATAAAAAAGCAGCCTGGTAATGTTCAGTGATATAATTCATAATAACATATTGTGGTTCCAAAAATCTTGAGACTTTATACTTAAAGATTGATTCTATTTTGTATTTACCTAGAACACAATACAAAATAAATAAACACTAACTCTAGCATCCAAGTGGTGGAATAATCTTCGTCAGTCTGTTTGTACATCTGTGTCACAAATTACAATGTGTCTCGCAAATTACGATTAAAGACCCACATCTTTAATAAACACTTAGGCAAAGCAATAACATGCACTTACATTTTTTCTACTGGTAAAAAACAAAATAAACATTGTTGTTCTAACAGGGATCCAACAGAATTGAATCCTTGGGCTGTGGAAGTGCCACTGTTAGTCACTTCGGATCAGAGAGTCTGCTAATTTCCAAAAATGTAAATAAGAATAACAATAATAATTTCAGTAGAATCAATAATTAAAACATGAAGACAGTAAAACTATCATATAGAATGATGTGTTATAAATATAATAAATGAAAATTCGAATCCCACCTCTTAGTGGTTAGTACCACTAAGTTGTACTGGCTTTGATTCAGCTTGGGGGCATTCTTTGTGGTGTTTTCCCATTTTCTTCCACAGTCCAAAAACATGCACTAGGTTGATTGGAGATATTAAATTGTCCTGTAGATGCACTGTTCCCCAGAGCACTGTGGGGGTTTGGGAAAGACCTCCACCGATAAACTTGGTGGGGGGATCGGTAGCACTCTGCAGTGCACACAAAGGTCGGATACAACTGGAAACGGGTTGATATAAAATGTAACAAACCCATTGAACATATTTTAGGTACCTGAGATCGAAAGGACTCATGGGAAATAAAAGTCCTCATGGGAAATGTCCCAGTAAATAATGCTTGCTTTACAGTCCACAAGTGCAGTCGCCTTCCAACTTGAGCGAGTCAATTCACCTCTCCTTTCTTCTAATTTTCCCTCTCTGGCATCCCTCCTTCACATCATCATGAAAATTTAAACAGATAGAACACGCCGAGAAAGCTTTCAGTGCCTGTACTGCCAAGTCTTAAATATTTAATGTCCCTCTCAGTTTTATTTTGTTTGGAATAATTGATCTGGAAAAAGAAACAGGAGGAAGAAAGAGTGAACAGACTGGTGTATCATCAAAAAGTTAAACCACTGTATGAGGAAATATTGTTCCAGTGGATAGCTTAGATTTCTTTTGTAGATGGGATTTCTTTTTATTATTTATTGAAGAAAGCCTGAACGATTAATAACAATCTGCTGCAATAATAAAACCCCTTGAAATTCCATGGATTTCAACATTACTTATTAAAATGTGGTCTGATCCACCACAGAGCCATGAAAAAACAACCAAAGCTTTCTGTTCAAACTAATGTCTTTTTAAATTTTTTAGTAAGCTGATGAATTAAAGTTTACTGGTCCAGGCATATAAAAGTGGTTTTTATTTAATTGGTAAGCTCGCAGGTTATGAGATGCAGAAACTCTGCGTTAAAAAGCCCACAAATTAATACCTACAATGACTTGCTACTGTTTATAAATATGGAGAAAAACGGTGCTTGCAAAGATCACACTAATAGCACAGGTTGACAAAAAATTTTATTCAGTATAATTTTAAAAATAAAGGCTAAAAACTATTTTAAGTACTATTATTAAAGTTCCTAATGATAAATTAAGAATCCATTAGAGGGTTCATTGTAATCTAGGGAAATTAAAACAATTTGTTAAATGGAATGGGCCGAACTTTCATATCTTTGCTAAAGGGTTATTTTTTATAGTGTCTAGACCATAAATGGCAATAAGATTAAATTTTAAACAGGACACTGGATTACAAGAAAATGTGTTTGGTATGTAAAGTATTACATTACACATATTCAAGAATAGGGCTTGTTCATCAGTCCGCATTATTTTTCTCTTCTCGTCCCTACCTTACATTACCTTACCCTACCCCACATTATCTTATTTTAACTGTGCTACCTTACCTTCCCTACTTATCTATCATACCTTCTTTTACTCTACCTTACATACCTTCCTACCTACATTACCTATCTATCGATCTTACCTTACCATATCTTACTAATCAACCAGACCTGTTTACATTATGACATGTAAAGTGATTAACACATATAATCTCAAGACAGCACCTGCTAGTGGGGGGCAAAGGGGGACAAACACAATATTAAGAGAGTTATCATAATACGTTGCCTGATTGGTGTATGGGATTAATACATTTGAGGATATATAGATGAGCATAAAATCTAGGTATTTCATTCTTAAGGAAGTTGAAATGGCTACAAGATAAAAAAAAGAAAGCGACATCGCTGGAGTAGACGATAGAGTCTATGCCTCACTTTTTAATCAGTTAGGTCTAAAGGGCAAGAAGACTTGCAGCAGGTGGATCGAATGCGTATCCAGTCATGGATAGTCCATTCGTGTCAGCATCACATGAGGTGTAGAAAATGCTGGATGAGTACACTTAACAGAGTTAAAGCAAGAATACAAGTGGAAGCAAGAACATTGAGAAAAAAAGACCGTGGTACCAACAGCAAAGGACCATGATGCATCCTTTAAATCATACATGGAACCGAAGGAGGACTTCAATCAAAAATGTCTTAAGACTAGGATTCTACCATAGAGCCAATTTATCTTCAACTATCTCTTCACTATCTTAGTATCATTGTCACTCTACTCCTAATCCCGCCTTTATCTACTGGATTCAATATGTTTTATGGGTAACAATCACCAGATCAGAAAATATTATATCACTGGCACAATGGATTCTAAGGTCTTAATGACTTAATGTTGTATTTTTAATGTGACACTCTCTGAGTGACTGAGGAAGAGGGATCAACATATATTTACATAAGTTTTTGTTCTTTGTCCTACTTCTACAAGCTATTACTTTTTAATGTAATCCCGAGTGTCACAGAAAAACTGTACGTCAAAATGTTTGTTTCTTTGCTTTTCGAATCAGACGGCATTATCATTAATATTTGTGAGCACTGGTGTTCTGTTTTCTTCTGTTCAATGGCTTCTGTGCCAGCAATGCCTCTGTGTTTCCTCTGCCGACATCTAATAACTTATCATACGAATAACAAATGTACAGAATTAACACATCTCCAGCTGAACTGCAAAATACATTATAAATATTTAAAGTCTATACAAAGATTTAATGCGGAAAAAATAATACAGTAAGGGAATGCAAGAAACATATTGTTTGGTCAGGAAAATTATGGAAATAGCGTACATTAAATCACGATTGGGTGGAATTACTAATAAGTAATTGCAGGATAAGGAATTGCAGTATGTAAATGGGACAGTGTAGCCTAGTGGGTAGAGCATTGGGCTGGGAACCCAAAGGTTGGGGTTTCAAATCCTGGCTCTGCTACACTCCACTACACTGCTGGGTCCTTGAGCAAGATCCTTAACCCTGTCTGCTCATTGTAAGTCGCTTT
>JAOTRQ010074343.1:0-12096 GCA_028565875.1 Hoplisoma paleatum
GAACTAATTCACGTTCAAGTTCTTTATTAAAAAATGTGTTGCGTTCAGTTCAACGTTCACGAAAAAACGAGCGTGTTGAATGAACGCGTTCTTTTGAACTCGTTCACGCACAACATTGGTGATTATACAGTAAATCGGTAACACTCCGGAAATGCAATTTATTTCTTTTACACATTTTCCGGGGCGATATACTTTTCGTTACAAGTTAGATTTGAATCAACTGAGGCCCGAATGAGAAATGAAAATGGGTAGGAAGGAGCTTTGAATGTCTGGGTCTTGTTTGATTTACACCCACATTAGGGCGTAGGCGAGCAGAACGGGCAAAGTGAAGTGATAAATATAGACTGTACTATTTCACAAGCCCTTTGAAACAGCATTCTGTCATAACCCCATTTCATCTTCAGGAACTTCGCTGTCTGCAGCAGCCTCATTGGTGTTCTGATGTGCTAGTGTGGACACCAAAGAGCCCGTCATCTTCATGAGTGTTGCTACGAGAATATTTAATACTGAAATACTAACACCTTGGGATTGAAACCGGGACCTTCTTTCTGTGAGGGAATGGTGCTACCCACTTTTCAAAGTACGCTCAGGAAAAAATGGTTCAAAAGTATGTAAAGACCAGGTAAAATTTCTTTCAATAGCTTAACAATTTTTGTGTGTTTGGGTTTAATTAAAAGAAACCGTGTTTTATTCTATAAACTAGAAAAGAAAATACAACAGCTTGTCGTGGTCAAACAAATGAAGCTGTTTAAAAAACAGGTTAAATGGCAGCAATCAAAAATCAATAACACGGCGGAACCAAGTGTATAACACACAAAATAAAGTCAAAGTGCACATTAAAATCTACACGACAACATGTAATCCAACAAAATAGCTATAAATAAAAAACCACACGCACGCACACACAATGACGGAGTGAGTGAAAGCTGATCGTATCACTCTTGTTGTTGGTGTGCTTCATGGGTTTAGCTTTCAGAGCTCACTATCAGATCACGAGCTCAATGAGCAGTACAATGTGAGATGGAAAGTTCTGGCAACAGCTCATCTTACTCTGATCGTTCCACTTTTTCAGGTTTGTCCTCACCGTGTAATCCGCTTAGACCGTGCACGTGTGTGTGTTTTTGTGTGTGTGTTGGGGATGTGCGTGAAAACTGATTGAGGCAGGAATTCCCTGCAGATTTTCCTGCTCTGTGTGCTGATGGAATCATTATTGTTGTATTATTTGTGTGATCACCGTTTTATCCTGATCAGGGTTGGGGGGCGTCCAATTCATTTAAGTACAGGGCAGGTCCCCGTCTATCACACTGATGAGTGGATGAATGAATCTCTTAAACGTTTAAAGTATCACTAAGGATATTGATTAAGATTTAACCGCGACTATGAAATACTTCTTTTTCACACCGATCTTATCAGCATGCCAAGCGAAGGTGCCTCACATGCCAGCCATAGGTTGCTAAGCCCTGATCTAGTTTTTCCTGGTAGAATCTGACCCACCAGCAACAGCCATGGATGAACATGAACGGAGGATAAAATGATTTACCTGACACGATTACTGCAAAACTTTGTAAACTGAGGTTGATTGATGAATATCAGTCTGGCGTCTTCCTGGTCAGCGAGAGACGTTTTCTCCGATACGTCCTCAGTCTTTTCATAGCCTGAAAGTGTGAGAGAAGAACAAGTGGTTTATTTAGCTACTTCGACACAAAACCCATCCCCAAAAATTAAAGACTAAAGTCACTTGTTTGTTTATTCAGATTTTAAGGTTCAGTTTTATACTTTCAAATGGTTCCATTCATGACAGACGAGTCTCATGAGTAAACAAGATATAAAACGGACGTGGGCATGCATCTTTTTGGACTGTGCTTGAAACCTAGAACACCCGGAGTAAACCCACTTGGACACAGGAGAACACAGGACAAATCCAGGACCTTCTAGTTATAAAGCGACAGTGTCACCATGCCACTCTCCAAATTCACTGACCATTTTATTTAAAACACACAATGCTCACTAGTGATAACGAATTGGAAGCTTATTCAACTTTATAACTACTACTAAACACACACTTCCCTCTGAGCTCATGGTCTTTTAGAAACTTTTAGAAACTTAAAAACTTTTAACACGATTGTGCGATACATACGTCGGGTTGTGTAGCCTTTTTCTTTCTTTAGGATTGGACTGTATCATCAGTTACAACTGAAAATTCAGGACCTCTTTCAATTGAATCTGCTGGTAGAACAACCTTATTTGCATTCCTGTTCATTTGCATCCCAAAGTCCGACATGTTCACTTCTATGCTTGTTCTAGTTACCACAACTGCTTAATCCTACCTTCGGACATTATGCTGATGTCAAGTCCTAAAATCCACGATTAATCCAGAATTTGTCCTTTACAACAACAGCAGCATTAGGAAAATGTTATAAGCAGCGATACACAGGAAATTAAACCGTGCCAAAGAAAAACTGGTTAGTCTGCAGACAACACACCCTCTCGCAGCCTAATTCATGGCCTTGCTTAAATGTTAACTGAATTAAACAAATAAAGCTAATTAGAGACACATAATTAAAGAATGAATTACATCAAACAAGGGTTGATTTAACCTAAAAGTCAGGTTCAACATTTGCAACATTTATATGGTGAGCTCATAGCAAGAGCGCAAATTTTCCCTGTGCCAGCATGGAAGCTCCAGTTTCTATCCCACAGTACAAAAACGTGCAAACAGGTTAATAAAGACACAGCAACCCCATCCAGAGTGTTTCTATGTACCTTACGAACATTGCTAAGTAATTAGTGAGAAATATTAGAAACCAGGATTTTATGTGATTGAAAATCTTTCTTCATCTACAAACAACCCTTAGGTCCTTGAGATTTATGACATCATAAAACATCACTGTATCATTTTGGATTAAAACCTAAAAGCACTGCACACACATGTTGGCACATTAATACAGGGTTATCAAAAATCCATAATAAATAAACCAATTTGTGATAAAGGACTACACACACACACACACACGCACACACACACACACAAATCAAATCAAGAAGAACAAGTAATGAGATTCCTCAGACCAGTATATAAATTACAGGTTTAACATACAGATGGTTCAATAAGTGCATTGATCCCCAAGGGGAAACTGAAGTGTTACAGCAAGTATGTAACGTCACGCCCTGCCCAACGACACACCCATTACTAGTCTGAGAGTCAAAACATTTGACAGCATGTGTGCGTTTACATATGACTCGACAATATAAACATATATAATATTCTTATTTTAAATAAATGTGATCCTGTGAGCTACTTAGAAGAGAAGTGTGGTTTATTTTTAATAAATGATACAATATGATAATACATTAGAAATAAAAAACTCATACATCCAGTCACTACTTTATGTATTTATGGAATATGTGAGTGTGTGTTCACATTATATTAACATTCACAAGCAATCATAAATAGTCGTATTATTTCTAATATATGTATATTAAAAATGACTGTGCACCAGGAGCAAACAATTTACATTTTTTATAAAGTTGCCTTGAAAAAAAAGCTATATAAATAAAGTTGACTTGACTTAAATCATTAATTCTGAGAAATTCTTGTGGTCAGAAAACTTCTTTGTTTCAAGCTTAACTTTCTAGTCTATAGACTGACGTTACTTTGTGGAGTAATTGCAAACTTACCCACTTTTGAGAAGACCGGCTTGTTTTGGCTAGCAATCGTTACGCATACCCAGAATTCAGGGCTCATCATTGTCATAATCATAATTAACGTGAATGTTTTACACTTTCAAATAATATTCATGACACACACACACACACACATCAAACAGTTTAATTTGCCTTACCGGCATGTTTTCGGACATTATTTATAATATAAGCTATTACTCTACAACAATAGCAACTACTAATCCCCGGAAGCCCAGGGTACCTGCACAGAATAGGAAAGCAAGGCGTGGCTCAGTAGACTTCACACACATTGAAGGATCAGTGTGTCAGACAAGTGGGCAAGTCAGTAACTAAGTAAGTAGAGCTGAAATATACCTTACTATCGAATCACAGCTCTGCCAGGTAGCCACTGTTGACCCCTTGCGCAAGGCTTTTAACCCTGTTTGAACCAACAACTATCCTACATCTTGCCTGGTCCGGACCACCTAGATCTTCTCTTTCCACATCCAGATACCTCTACGCTGGCCTTCCTCTACTTTCCCTGTCTGACACCATCATCCTCAGCATCCCCCGCTCTCCCGACTGAAACACCATCACTCCTCTGCATATGCCAAAACCAGCTGAAACCGTCTTCTCTCACTTATTTAAAAATCATCCCACCAGCTCAATCCCACAAACTAAGGACAGGCCATAATCTTGTTCTCAGTCCCTTCCTGCCTTCGTAAATCTCAGGATGTTCAGCTCTCACACCTCCAGCTCCTTCTCCTGCCGTCATCTTTCTGTGTCATCACAGAAAATTAGACATCCTCAGTACAGCTGCACCGAAATCACACCACAACGACTCGAGGATGATGATGTCAGTGATGTAATTCTTCTTAGACTATTCGATTAACAGTGATTAAAAACAATTACTTTATATTCACACTAAAACCTTGCATTATGCTCTCTCTACTGACACTGATACCCACCCTGATTTAGGAGAGTGAGACTAAAATGTGTCCCAAACTACGTTCTCCTCGAGCACGATGTCTTAGTGTAACAGAGAAACATATTAAAACTCAGTGCACTGAAAGTAATTTTTTTCTTTTTCTATTGTCTATGGATTTATGATAATATGTATGAAATGTCTTTAAAACTTTAATAAAATAATTGTTCACAAAAGACAACTGAAGATTACCAATCTCTCATTGTTCATCAATTTTGTTATAATCAATAATCATTTGTGTGTGTGTGTGTGTGTGTGTGTGTGTGTGTGTGTGTGTGTTACACAATTATTGGCAGATTTTTACATATATTCCGTAACATTTTGATTTAGATCTACATCTCTAACGTTTACTGCCAATGAATGGCTCAAATTTCTCTCATTTTAAAATCATGGTACAGACTGGCCCAAAACTGGTATCAACTGTATTCTACAAAACTAAAAACCTTTTTAATTTGGGAGTCATTTACTACATTCTACAAAATCTGAACAAATCCAATGAGAAGACAGCATGATACACACCATGTCATCGTGAAAGGGTACAGAAAAAATAGCACAGCTGCACCATTAGCCAACACTTCCTTCCTCCATTTTCCCTACATTCGTTTTGACAGCAAGGAAATGTACTGGAGGCCTGACAGAAATTCCTTAATAATGTTTCCCATCAGCCCTAGAGACAAACCTTCCCACTTATGTACGCCTCTCATCACCCCTTTATAGCTTGCGAATGAAGTGAATTAAAAACAGCTCTCAATTCCCAATAATGCAAGCCCACTGTAATGTGCTGAAAAAGCTAATAAACTGCTTGTACGGTCTGTGTGGGGAAATTCATCAAAGCAGGCTTCCTCAAATCCCATTTTCTTCACTATGTACACTTTTGCTCCCACTCATAGCTAAAAATAGCCTCCCCAAGCAATGCTATAATCGTGCCGTTAAGGCATGCCCCTACATACTACATGGGAGGCCATCTTGGCCCAGTTACGCAACTGGCCAGCCAGATTACAGAGAGGATGAGAGGCTTATAGGATTCCCTAACGCTGGGGGGAGATTTCCAACACCCGGGGCTTATAGAGGTATCCTGCGTCTTTCCTACAGGTTTATCTGCTATCAGCTAAAGCTTATCATTCTCACACGGAAAAAAATCCTTTCTTAGAAAAAATAGATCACTACATTAATATACAGAAGAGTAAGAAATGGTACATCCACATAAGTATGCTTTATTAAGTCTGAGAGTAAGCTGGTAGGTTGTCACATGTTTCTGGAGCTGTGTTGACCGCAGTGCGTCCAACAGCTATTACAGGGATGTGAAGGATGATCCACAAAGTAAACATGAAGTCTCACAGATGCTCAGTTGGGTCCAAGCTGAATAAATTTGATCCTGGTCATGATGCTCTAACCAATGTCAGATATCATCATAGAAGATCCCATCCAGTTTCATTGTTCTGATGGCTATAATGACCCCATTGTGGGTAGCATCTCTGCATAGGGATTCTGAATATTATAATTAAATAGTTTCAATGAAATGCAAAAGCTGAAATCAGCCGTTAGCCACCATGTCGCCCATGTACATTATCAGTAGTTATACAGACAATATTGTACTTCAGGACATTTTAACTTCAGCCCTAAGAGTGCAAGCCTACACACTGTCAACAGTAAATAATAATATATATTTTTTATGCATATTTCACTCACAAATCAGCTAAATAATTATTATTTTATTATAGAAAAGAATAGTCAGTACTGTGATCTTGGTTTCATTTCATTTACATGGTGTGAAATAAAGAGTAATTCGATCAAAATAGTAAACAAGGCTTTTTTTTTTGCTTTGCTCTAGACCAGGCTGGACAATAAATGATGAGATAAATAATCTTCTACAGAATAAACATGACGGCTTCACAGGAACTCGATCCCGCAGCTGCTCACGCAAACCTTCACTTATGCCCTGTTGAGACTGACTCATCTATCAAAATAGCCTTTGCTGAAACACACTTAAAGGCTTACGTTGGAATCTGCTCACTGCGTATCAGTTACACGAGGCTGGACGGGGTCTCAGAAGGCCAGACTCAAAGAAGTCGTCACACGTTTCCTGGTTCAAGTTATCACGATGGCAAGTTATCGCCATCACAGCCGAGGGGGAGGCCTGGGTCTTCCAGCAGAAAAGCCAAAGTTGCACCCGACCTACTGTGGTGTACACGTACAACAGTTCACTGACAATTTTACCATACAAATGACAGTCCTAAACACAATAATGGGCCAGATATAGCGGGTGGATGGGTCGAGTGCTGGACTAGAAATGGAAAGGACTGATACAAACCCCTCTAACTTCAAGGCTGCTGCTGTTGGGCCCTTGAGCAAGCCCCTCAACTTATGTAAATGCTTGGCTGGGACTTGAAACACTCCAGTCTAGTAAGTCACTACAGTACTAAGAAGCATCTGCTAAATGCTGACAATATAAATTCTTCATTTCAGGATAATGATTCATCATTGGTTTATCCTGGTCAGGGTCGAAATGGGTTTCTTCTCGAGCACCATTAAGAACAATGCAGTAAATGCCCAGACGAAGCTAATATTATGTGTAGATGTGAACGCTAAGCTGAAAACATTGTTGAGGATTTAAGCCCTAGATCCTTATGACGGTACGCAACCTGAGCACAGCTCATAAATTATTAACACATTTATGATTGATGATTTATCATCTATATAAAAAGAGACAGTAACCAGACTCCAAGACTGTTCTTGTGTCTCCAGTCTCTTTCTCCATAACTAGTCCTCTTTTTGAAGACTTGATGTCCTTTTCAAACAAGAAAAGTGTCAACAGTATGTGTGACTGAAAGGAATGCCTCTGGAACCAGGCTCAATACAGAGACTGGATAGGGGCCAGATTTGAGAATTATTGCTTGTGTCAGCCAACAGACAGGAAGACTGAAGCATGGCTCAAAGGGCAAACTCTCCGCCTATGCCTGGAACATGTAAAACATTCTTAACATGCTAGAAGATACGTGAGAGTCGAGCCAAAGAGATAAGCGACCAACCAGGACTATAAAACAGGAAGCACAAAGTCACACTTCGAGCACAATGTTTCAGTGCATACGAGAAACAATCTTAGTGTACTATTTGGGTAATTGAAGTACACTAAAACTCGCCCAAACGTGCCCCCTACGTGCACTAAACGGATGCTATTTTGCCTATCTAACAGTAGGGGCTGTCTTGTCATGCAGAGGCAATGGCTTCAGTAAGTAGCAGGGGGTAAACAAGAGACAATAAAATCATACGAACAATTGTAAAATCATGTACACGAAAGTTGGTGGATATTTTGGCAGAATAGAGAGGTTAATCCATCATATCTACTGAAGTGTAGTTTTCCATTTGGGACAGCACTTACCCATGATAGTGTGAACTAAGGCCCAAGTGCGTAATTTGGGACACACCTCAGGACCAATAGCTTTGTAAGCCAAGCTGCCAATAAAAAAACCCGAGTCAATTTACAACTTTCACATAATAAATAGACACCGCATCCAATCAATCAGCATGTCATTAACTCTCCTGTGTTATATTTGTCTACAGACATAACTTCAGCCCTGACCCCGTTCATGTCTGGCTCGAGTTCCCCCAAAGGGTTACAAGTAGGCTAAAATTACAATTGTTGAACACCCAGGAATTGTAATATGAACTGACTGTACGGAATGAACAATAGTTTCCTCACTGCTAAAACAATGCCGTACAGGTCGGACCTGTTGTACATATCTCACGATGGGAAAAGACAGCAGCATACAGGCATGATCAATCATTCATCAAAACATTTCATATCACCTGCAGACCTTAGAGACCCCAGTGGGTTCCCGGACTGCCCACCTGTGGATCAAACCCAAAGCATTCTTGCGGTGGTCATGCGTTTTCAACAATTTTTTACCTTAGTTTTCACACATGCCCAAAATAAAAAAGCATTCTTTGTTTAAAAATTATCACAATGATTTTTACTATTTATTTATATTGTCAGAATTTGTTTTCTGACTGAGGAATTGACTCATTGTATTTGTGACTGAGCAAAATAACACCCGAAGCAGTTAGAAGAGAGCAGCCAAAATGATTCTAATTAATCTTCTGTCTACATCAGAATGATGCCCAGCTGCTCAGGGTTGCAGTGACTGTTTTGGTGTGAACAAAGAACAAACACAACCAATCGTGTCTGCAAGAACAGCTTGGGTTTCAAACCTGGATCCCAGTAGAACTAATGGAAGCTAACGGAAGTGACAGACGGGACAAAACACCCATTACACTTACTCATATTCATTTCAGCAGGGTGAAAAACAAACACGCACCACCATGAAGGTTTTAATTGCATTCTAATAAAACCCTACCTAGTGCATTATACACCTCTCGGGTACTGGCGCATGAGAAGCCACGGGCTAGTCATATAAAACCTTTACGACACCTTTATAGCCGTCACACAAATCCACCACGGCAAAGCAGCGTTACAATCACAGTGGGTGTGAACAGTGTCATGATCATTAAAGATGAAAGATTCGAAGACAACAATATTGCAGCATGAACGAAACACACGAACTGATCGGCAATTCGATTAGAAAACCCACGTGCTACTGAAGCTGGTGTCGTCACATTATTGATCTCGATCAACACGACTGAATCATGGGAAAGAAAAGCATGACTAAATCCTAAGAGAGATAAATACAAAATACAGAAATTTGTTCCACTGAAAATTAGTTAATTTATACAAATCCTAATTTGACCTGCTCTAGCTTGAAGAATTTCTCATTTAAAAATTGAAGGGGTCACAGGTCTGACACAACCCTTCCTATTTATCCACGCTGGAGCCTATGCTGGTCTATGCAGCCTCTTGGCAAGAAATCATGGCATCCTCATGGCGATCAGAATTATCTATTACATGTTTTTGGACCCACACATACACGAGTAGAACACACAAACTCGGGTCCTTCTTACTGTGCTGTAACAGTGCTATCAACTTAAGGACTATTTATACTCTACATAGTAGTCAGAAATGGAGACAAAGTGTTTCGTCCATCCTATCCAACCATTTCATCTGTTTCTTTTTATGTAGGACACGGAGAAGCTTACGATTGCACATGAAACAGAGTAATACCGCACTGGCTGTAGTGACAGGGCAGTATTGAATATAATGTCCAAACTGGTCACAAATCAGTCATGAAAAGTTATTCTGAATTGTGGGTATGAGGCGCAATCCACTTTAGCAACTGCGCCACAAAGAATGTAGCAAAATAGCGTAAAATATGGCATTAAAGTCCTGAAAAAATACTAAATATCTATAATATAATTTAGTATGGTGATTTGCATGTGTGCAAGCAATATGAACTATTAGATCTATTACAAATACAGGACGCGGTTCCTAACTTGTACAAAAACAAACAGTCATTAAAAACTCTTGACGTTTGTACTCACTTTATTCACTGCTCAGTAAAAGGTGTGGTCGCAGCTCTACAATTAATTCGGATGTAGAACCACAGTGAGATAACAGCACATTCAAGATATGGACAGCTTGCTGGTCTAACACATTTTAAATGTTTTAGGGTGGGGTGTGATGAAGATTAAAAGCATGCTGATGTACTGATGACTATGAATTTGTGTATGAAATTAGGCGAGTGTTTAATGTCCTTCAGTCTTGCACTTATATAATGATGCCAGTTGTAATTAACTAAAAACATGCCGTTAAATCAATTGGAGGAACTGAAATGACCCATATGTGAATGTATGTTTCTGTCCTAATGTTGACTGGTGTCCCTCCCAGGTGTTACGGTTACGCTTTATTTCCACAGAAAAGATGGGATATGCTCCAGCTCGCACCCACAACCCGAGCTGGCCTAAATATATAAGCTTTGTACTGATAATTTATTATTTTAAAAAAAAATTTAGCTTCAAGTAGTTAAATATGCACTGGAATCCAGAGTCTGAACCCTTTTATCACCAGTATTTACTGGTCAGACATATGCATCCAGATATATTTACTACATCTTGAGAAAAAAGGTGTGTGATCTGGCTAAAGATGGGCACTTCTCCAGGCAGTGTTCCTGCATTACACCCAACAATTTCAGAACAAAATGGACCAAAAACGAACACAAAACAAAACTTATTTATTTACTAAAGAACATGATAGAGATGATTTTTTGGAAACCCCTTTCCTTTTTCTCATTAAAAAATCTCACTAAATGTGGAACAACCAACATGGCCATTGCAAGAATTACAAAATGACGCTTGACTTCAGTGTCCATTCAGGCTGGATGATAGACTGCCGGAGTCTCATTCGGATTACAAAAGGTTTCTTTTGTCTAGGGAGTAATCAGAAGATTAGAGTCCAATGGGAGGTGTTTTTGCTCCATTACTTACATTTTTTTTTTACTTTGAAATTTGATTTGCTGCGCCACAAATTCTCTCACATAGTTTAGTTGCATTTATGTTTTTCCATGATTAAACAGTTAAATAATAAATTCTTACATTGCGACACAGATCTTAAAATACAGTCTGTGTCAGCTTTTTCAGTCTATTCGAGACAAAATAGTGGCTGCCCCAGAAACCCTTAAAAAGAAATTGTGTTAAAAGGTAGATGTGTTAACCAACCTATCGTAAAGTTGTGCAGCGTAGATCAAAACAAATCAAACAGCAGTACTAGTTGTCTGGACTCTGGAGCATTAGCCTGGATTATTGTGTCAGGTAGGACAGACACTGACAGCAATGCGATCTGATCTATAATTAGACCTGTCGAAACGAAGCTTAAGTCCGCATCCACCCTATTTACTTCTGGTACATCAGTCTAGACAAAACTCAGTCTTTAACTTATAAGGTATTTTATTCCAAGTCAAAAACAAACAGTAAACTGGCCAAATTTGATTTGCTTGGATGAAAGGTCAGCCTTAACATCCAATCTTCACAACTATTACATGCTTAAACTTGGTGTTACTTGTGACTTCTTATGTAAGCCCTATTCTTGGATTTTTCCTGAGCTTGGACTTTCCAACTTTGATACAGTCTTCAGTGTCGGAACCTACTCAATGATGACAATCCCTGATCTCGACCCGTGCCCGAACAACCGGTGCCCGAAGCTGCAAAGTTTTGATCAAGCTTGATGAAGCTTGGTCATGTCTGGCTCTCCGTGTTGTGCGTGAACGAGTTCAAAATAATGCGTTCATTGAACACTCTCTTTTTTTCGTGAACGTCGAACTGAACGCAACACATTTTTTAATAAAGAACTTGAACGTGAATTAGTTCACATTATGTGTCATGAACGACAGAATCACAGTAAATGAACGTTGGACGTCTGTTTTCTCTTTTGAAACGTAACCAGAGGAAGTTCCTCCCTCCTGTAATCTCGCTGGTGCCGCTTACATCATGGATCACCAGACAGAAATGGTTTTGACGTTGTGTGCGCAATGCATTGTGGGCAACGTAGTGTCCGGCTGAGA
>JAOTRQ010074354.1:0-12094 GCA_028565875.1 Hoplisoma paleatum
ACGCAGTTATTACGTCCAATTCCCCTGAAACACAAAGGACCCGGAATCGCCCGACCTGAGCTATGAACCCAGGACCTTCTTCTGCCTGTGATACCTGTCAGGTGCTGTGATTATAATTGTCTCAAATAAAAGGTAAAATAAACTTAATACCTGGCCAGCTCAAGCAGTGCATTCTGTCTGTACTGCTCCTCGGGGTCTGTAGGTTCACAGTCGTGCTCATCGAAGTACGAACTCATCCTGCCTGAGCCGTCAAAATACAAAAGAAAAAAACAGTTACAGAAGGAAAAAACGCGGTTATCTGACATTACAAAACGTAGAAACGAGTTCCCAAGCTACAGTCCATGATGGTGGATATTGCTGTCGCCTTAAAACAACAAGGTCCTGGGTTCCAGCCCCAGGCAGGGCCGTGTGGCCTCTGAGTGATTGCTCCAAGTGCTCCGGCTTCCTCCCACAGTCCAAAGACTGATTCGAAAGTTTGAACTGTCCTGTAGAGATCTAGCCACTATAGCATAGTGCCGATTCCACGCTCGGACAAATAAGAAGGGTTGCAGCAGGAAAAGCGTCTGACATAAAGCTTTCACCAGCCAAAAGAAGAAGTCATAAGATGTTTTCTTCCTTCAGGACTTCCTTACTGAACGTTATTAGAGTACAATGTTATTCAAAAGTTTGTGCACCCCTGATCAAAGATATACAGTATATGTTCTCTCTCTCTCTCTCTCTCTCTCTCTCTCTCTCTCTCTCTATTCGTTTATCGTCCGTGCTCCCAGTTCCTGGGGTCGGACGTTAATGTTTGGAGCAGAGTTTTCCATCCGGCTGCCCTTCCTGGTGGGAACTTGTGAGACTACAGGACAATTATACATCTCCAATCAACCTAGTGCATGTTTTTGGACTGTGGGAGGAAAACGGAGAACCCGGAGGAAACCCAAGCTGACACGTGCCGCCCTACATACAATATATGTTAAACGTTAAATCTACCGAAATAACACAAAAGAACCAGAGAATTATTTAATATTTTTTATTTCTTTCTCTTATCATCTGTAATTATTAAATATGACACGAATTAGAAACAAAACTGAAATTGTGCCTCAATGTGTCAAAGTACACAAATGAATGCACACATAATCCATTAAAATGTGCAGTTAATGTGATGTTTACCTAAACAAACTAAATTTGGAATTTGACCAAGTTATAAAAACATTTAAGATCTGTGTGTGAGATCATTTGAACATAAATGACTTAGCAACTTAGCATCAGTGACTATTCATAACGTCGGCTAGTCGCTAAAACCAAATAAAAGCACTAAAAGTAAGAGAAATGCGAACCATTTTCCACATTTGAATAAATTATAAGGCTAAATATCACAAATTGCGAAACCATGAAGTAAAAAAAGCTGAAATAAAATAAAATCTACCTGCTTCTAGAATGTTCTGAAGCAGCGCTGTTGGAGCGTTATCGAGTCAAAGCGTCTCTGATCTCAAACCGCTCCTTGCTCCCTACAGAAGTGCACTACGTAGTGCACTACATCGTGGATATAACACACGCTTATAAAAACAGACCAGCGCACTCCAGCTAGGAATCCAAGCTGGTTGGAAAGCAGCCAGTGACCATTTAGAAACTGAAACTTGCTCATATTTAAATGGAATAAACAGTTTGTTTATAACAACAGATCCGTGCTGGTCAGGGTCTAACCGGGTCAGGGTCCAAAACAATTCATTAATTAGTTCATCTAATTAATCATGGCTTTGATCAGGTCCTGATCGGGGGTCTTGGTTGATGTGGAGCATCTATAGACATGGATGTTCTTGATATATGATCCTAAACTATTGATGAAAAGTTTGAGGGTTTGAATCTCATCACTGGGTTTTTCTATCGTTGTGGTTCCATACAAACCTTTATTTAGGTCTCAATCGTGAACATGCTGGTGAACGAGATGAGAAAAGCATTATAAATCAAATTTACAATTTTTTAAAAAACCTTTATTGCATTGATTTGAAAAGACATGTGAAAGAAGCAAATATTTACAAATACATTTTAACTTTTTAAAAATAAAAGACTGAATGTCTGAGATTTGGAAGCATGGTTTGGTCCATCAGTTCTTCCCCTTGCTCACGTTCTCTTTCCCTCTAGTGAAAATGATGGTGAGGACTATCCCGATAACCACTACGGAAAACAAGACGGAAGCTGCGATCATTTTCAACTTGTTATTGATGATCCAATGCTTTCGTTTCAGCCTATTCGTGGTCTTGGCAAAGATTTTACCCTACAAGAAAAGACATAAAAATTACAAGCATCTTCCTATGAGACATTTTTATTCTTAGTCTTGTCTAGCCAAGAGAACGTAAACACACAAGGTTCCAAAATACTGGACATTTTAAATCTAGACATTTACTTTCTCCTCGATCTGTTTCGATCTTTCTTCCAAGTCCTCCAGTTTCTCTCCACGTTCATCTGCCTTCTCCACATTGTCCTGCATAATGACCCGAACCTCCTCCATGTTCTGCTGAAGGTTCTTCAGCTTGCTGTGCTCATTCATCTAAATGCAAAAACAAAATCCTGTTGGAAACTAATCAAAACCAGGAACCATATCAGAGTTCTTGTCATGTTTTTTTGTGAACTAATAACGCAGTCGGATGGTTGTATAGAACATGCTTGTGGTCCACGATCCTAAGAAAATAAGGATTAACCAGCAATTCAGACGGTATTCAGATGTAACAGCTCTCAGTGTGCTTCTGTTCTGCAGCTTTAGAATATTTATGCTTTGTCTGAGATTGAAGTTGACAGCATTGATGTTTCTTTATCATATTTAATGATAATGCATATAATTGTGGTTCAGCTGTGTTCTACAGTGCTTATTAACTATTTATTGACATATATGATTAAGTTTATAAATTGTGTATTTCACCTTTTATTCGTCAGTAACACTTGGCTGACTCTAGTTGACGTTTACATCAGAAAAGGATGTAACCACAATGATGTGCCTCCAGGGTGTCTTTTGGGCTTTCTGTCTCTACAAGTTGCTTTGGTTCCTAAATGATAATCACTTATCAGTGATTTATTTATTAACATGTCCTGATTGTGTAGTTTGTTCTGCACATCATTGAAATTTGAATGGACCAATGTGGTTGGAACTTTGGTCTCGAAGCCAGACTGAAGAGAAAAAGTCTTTCTGAGACAACACTAATGTTGCTGATCACATGAGCTTTCATCTGCTGCTCTACTACAGATCACAGGAAATGAAAGAAATGAAACCATGAAAACATCTTACCTTGTTTGAACTTGTCGGCTTCAAAAAACGAATCTTTGTCAAATAAAATTCCTCACAAACTCCTTCAAAAACAGCTTAAATCCTGCTGGTGGTCGCGATGATTTTGATTGTGTGTATAAATTATGTTTAAGTGTTTGTCTCCTAGTTGTAGAAAGTCTTGGCATGTGCTTTTTAAGACTTGCCCAAACCTCTTGTTGCCAGATCAACAATTTCATGCAAGTATTGGCGTGTGTTCAAACTGAAAGTGTTTTGTGTTGAACTGTATCAAAAGCCATGAAATTGTTTTCTAATATTTGTGGACGAAAAAACACTAAATATATATTTTATAAAAGTGTTTGCTTTTGGCTTTTCATGCTTATAAACGTGATTATGATTATAGATGTCTGTTTATTGCAAACACACTAATACACTGTGTCCCAATGTGTGGACATTCTTTTTGTCTTTGTGGCCACAACAGTCTCTATTCCTTTGCAAATGTTTTCACAAAGAATTGTTATAGATGTTTGCTCGGACACGAGTGGATGAAATCTACGTATAAAACCACAAAATCTTTCCCACACAGAAGTTAAACTGTGAAAGTAAAACTAGTGAAAGTAAAAGTTATTAAATGTAGGATGTCCAACAGGCTCTTGGTTATGAAGAACTACAGGAATAACCAGACCAATTAATGAGCAAATTCTTTAATTTATTATTATTATTTGTACCTCATAATTTGTACATTTGACCATTTGTTTAATTTAAGTCATCAATTCTGAACAAACAAAAACTGTAAGATGAAATGATAATACCATTAATCATGTCAAGGAAGAAAAATATTGCTCTGATTTGAACATACACATAATGTGTAGAAATATGATGACACTGGTTGATGGCATACAGTCAAAAACAAACAAACGAAAAAATTATAATTCAAAACAAAATGCAACAATAAAAAATGGAGATGTTTGTTTTGCGTGGTCACAAAAACAGCCAACAAATGTAAACCAGATTTACAGTAACAGACTTTCGCTTGATACTTTTTCCAGATTCCAGTTGAATGCTAAAAAGAATTTGATGATCACCTGACAGTTCAGAATTGTGCACGATTCCAGGGTTTAAATAAAAATAGACATGTGAGCAAAACAACCAAGAAGAAGATCACAAATATAAGAACTATTATAATGATTGTCTTCCAGTGCTGAGCACAACATGATTCCTGATCCTCATCTTCCCTGTTTAATCTCAGTCTCCTTGTAGTCTTGTGAAACATCTGAGTCTGAAAAAGCAGATCAACAGAAGATCTCACCTCTTTCATTTATTAACACAATGACACAACACTAAAATGTAAATATGAAATATTAAAGTCATCAGTTGTAGCTTAGCAGTTTAAGTGCTGTACTTGTAAGCAAAAAGTCCAAAGAGTTGCTGTTAAAAATCATTTAAACGTATATCTGTTAGTCGCTTTGTATATTTAAAAAAGCATCTGCTAAATGTTAAAATGTGTGGTTAATGTATTGTTCTATATAAGCTTGGCTGTAGGCGTCATAAAGTCTTTGCTCTAAAGCACGTAAGCTTTATCTTGACACTATTAAAACCAAATTATTACTAATGACTAAATTTATAAGTCAAAAGTCTGTAAGAAATTAAGAGTCCTTAACTGAAGAATCAGCCGTTTATATAAATAGTTTAATTTTAGGGCCCAGTTACAAGATTCATAGTAAAAGATTCTTTAAGTAACCTGATAATAATTCATACACAGATCATGTATTTGATTTTTCTAATGTTTGGTTTATAATGTTTGTATAATATTATGGTTGTTTTTTTTATTTGTTTTATACGATTCCCGGAACTTTATAATGGCTGTGAAAACAGTTGCTTAAAGTCGTCTGGCCGGTGTAACGCTTTGAAATTAGCAGTTGATTATAAACCGGTCAGACAACTCTAGTAATCAATCACTGAAACCTACAAACTTAAAAAAAGAACGAAAAGAAAAGAAAGAAAAAGTTTAATAAAAGTAATTGTTAAATGATTTTTTTAATGAGCTTTTAGGGTATTTTTTATGAGTTTTAAAATATGTTAGAAATGTCATTAACATTAAAATAATCATACATTATTACATTTTAAACCCAATGAACCCAAAGGTTGGGGGTTCAAATCCAGGCTCTGCTACACGACCACTGTTGGGTCCATGAGCAAGACCCTTAACCCTGTCTGCTCTAGGTGCGCCGCACTGCGGCTGACCCTGTAATAGCGCTCTGACCCCCAACTTCCAGACAAGTTGGGATATGCGAAGAGAAACATTTTGTTGTACATCTGTGTATGTGTAATGACACACATAACATTGTAATGACAAATAACATTAGAATTAGAATTAAAATTTTAAATTTTAAATTTTAAAGTGATTCTGTTCAACACATCGATTCTCTCATCAAACATTTCTGCTTCTGCACTGAAACAGGTTCTGCTCAGAATGAACAACGATATTTCTCAACAATCTATCATAAACAATATATGAAATTGGTATTTACGTAGCTCTCCAGCCTTTCACCGCATTCTAAAAGTCTTTGCAGTTCATCATCACGCTGGTCAATATTTGCCACATTGTTCTCCATGATGCATCGAACCTCGTCCAAGTCCTGCTGAAGATCCTGCAGGCGCTTCTGTCCGTTTATCTAAACAAGGTGGAATCAAGGTCAAGAATCAGCGGACGTGAGAAATGTGATGCTGTGTGCCGGTGTTCATGTTTTGCCTCCGTATCTATGAAGATGCCGTTGATGTGGAGGAGTAAAGGAGCATTTTATATCAAAGTGCTGGCAAACTGACACCATTATTCTGGAAAATCCCGACTCGTTTGAGAAACGGCTATCAGACCACATTCCTCATGTTGTACGAGGTTGTTTGTACATGTTTGGCTTTGCAGTAAATAAGTTTCAGGCACTGAAGTGACCTGATTACAGTCCAAAGCTGTTTTCTAGTAAACATGTTTGGTCAAAATGAGATCCTGGACTACTGAGCAGACAAAGGAATCAATCAAGCAAGTGTAAACGACACACATTTACTCAGCAGTTCCCAAATGACATGACATGTCCATGATGTAACAGAGGGGCGGTAAAAATACCCCGAAACACACCCCTGTCCCAAGTGTTTAAATACTGAAACTGTCATCCACTTTACAATGAGCCATGTATTTAAAAACACTGATTGTTCTAATAGTTGATTGTAAATATTAGCTTTTTTCTTTAGTTGTGTAACACAAATATGAGAATTAAAGTTAAATTACTGATAATATAATCAGTAACTGAAGTGAAACACTTACCATTGTTCCTCTTTATTACTGTGCCAGTTTCTCTTACTACTTTCAGATATTGAGCTGCAGAAAAATCCCCAACATATAAAGCCAAGAGCCCATGAATGTTACGCCTATTGTTGGGTTGCCAAGTTGTTGCCAAAAAATGGTTCCCAAAAATGAAGCAACCTTGAATGAAGTTGATGATTAGCAATGATACTGAGGAACATCTGTGTGCTTATGTGATCACACGTTTGGCTTTTATTCAGAACAATTCCCTCTGAAACCAAACTTCTGTTGTAATAATTATATACAAATATTAGTTTTTTTTATTTGCTTGTTATAAATGGAATGAAGCACCACACCCCTTGCTCTGGTAACCAGGTTCAGTAAGTAGTTTGCATGGTTATTGTGTGGGTTTTCCCCCAGGTGCTCAGGTTACTCCCACAATTAGAGCTATAATAAGTTTATTCATGTCTGTCTTGTGGTGGACCGGTGACCCGTTTGGGGTGTTTATTTTCCTTATAATAAACAGTGTATTTTTTATGGGTTACCCAGGGTGAGTTTTCTTCTGCAGGTAACTTTCTGCAGACCTTTTTATTTGTTATGTTGTTCATAATAAAGTAAAAACAACCGCCCAGCCTCGTGTGATGCACGTAATGTTACATGTGTGTTACTGTTACATGTGTTGTTGTTACATCTGTAACTAGTTCTGTGTGTTGCTGTTACCTGTGTAACTTGTTATGTGTGTTGTTACGTGTGTTGGTGTTACATGAGTTGTTGTTACATGTGTAACTAGTTACATGTGTTGTTGTTACGTGTGTTGTTGTTACATGTGTAGTTATGTGTGTTGTGTGTGTAACTAGTTACGTGTGTTGGTGTTACCTGTGTAACTTGTTACGTGTGTTAGTGTTACCTGTGTAACTTGTTACGTGTGTTGTTGTTACATGTGTAGTTATGTGTGTTGTGTGTGTAACTAGTTACGTGTGTTGGTGTTACATGAGTTGTTGTTACTTGTGTAGTTACGTGTGTTGCTGTTACGTGTGTTGTTGTTGTTACGTGTGTGAATATATGTAAAACAAATATTTACATTCAATATTTTTATTAATTGAAATAAAATCCTGGAATAAAATACTAATACTAACAATGTTTATAAATATTAATAATTCTTTTGAGGAATGAAACTCAGATGTCGTGGGAATATTTTTCCTTTATTATGTAACTAATCTAATTATCGTCATTTAATATCTGACCCGCTCACTCTAAAATAAAAGTCCCTTGTTTAATTATAATAACTTATCACGACTAGTATATTAATATGTTCAATTCTGATATGAAATAATCATTTATAAAAATGCTTGTGGTTGACCAGTAGGGGGCAGTACAGACCTACATTTCGATCAGTCTTGTTTACGATAGAAATGAATGGTTTAAAACTACAGTGCACGTTTTCATAAATAAGTTGTGAGTGCTTGATTGAGCTCAATCTTTCATTTCAAGCTTTTAAACCATTGACACAAACCCTCTGCAGTCACGTGGTCTCTGCATCGGTTTAAATATAGACCAGGTCTAATATTAAACCCCGTCTGTGGTCTAGTTGAACCTCGTTGATTGACGTCAGTGTCTGTTTGCTTGGAGATGGCCGAGCAGTTTAACACACTGTGTTGCTGAAGTGCTTTACAGGATTTATTTACACACTAATGTGAAAATTCCATTTAAAACCCAGCAATAGGACAGAACGTCCAATTCTGAACAATTCGACAGAACATTCCCTCGTCTGTCTCTTATCGTCCAAACCTCCAACCTTCTCGTTTCTTCATTCATCTGAGAACAGCTGGACAAACCACTCACGGGCATTTACGGTTTGAGACGAAGTAAAACGTGTCCTGAACGTGACTGATGATGATGACACAGGAAGACTCGTTTGAAAATAACATTATAATTAAACTTTATTTTGATAATAATGCAACTTAACACTGTTAGAGGCACGAACGGTGACTGAACAATGCAACGACGATGAGCAACAGTTTGTAACAGATGATGACCAGACACGTTCCTTGTGGCGTCATTTAAAACAACTATAATCTGGAGATGTTCAGGTGATGATCGTCCAGCCGGGACTGACGATGACAAATTGCACTGATTTATGTTAGCCCATTGGAATCTGGACCTTACCCTGAAGAGAAAACACCCACAAACACTCGACACACCCACAAAATCACTCACTTTTATCTTAGATGCACTTGTATCTTGATCTTCTGTCATGTTTTAGGAGGGAATAAACCTGAGAACCTGCAGGAACATTCCTTGGGGACATAGTGACAGATCCACATCCACATCACACAAATCGAACACCCAGACCAAAGTCGTTTCCCACTACGCCAACAGCAAGAGAACTTTACTGGTCCAACTGTTAAACCCTTACAGCAAAAGTGTAAAGGGCATAAAACAGAACCTCTCTGTCCTGATGAGGTGTGTCTTCCATCGATGGCAATCCCCACATCCACAGGACAGAAGATTGATAATAACAAAACAGATGAACAATAAACTGTAACACCACCATCGACAAACTCTCACCTGCCATCAAGATCAAAGCCCAACGTTGTTTTTGTCATCGCTTTGTCAACCATTAGTGTTTTGTAATATAAATAATATGGCTCAAAAAATGTGGACACCTAAACATGCACTCGCCGAACTGTCCATGGGTACCATATCATGGTGAAAAACACATCTACATTCAATATTAGGACGAGTCCCAAATCTATGTGGCTCCGATGGTCAGTGGCACCACGATCGCGATGATTACGACCACGACGACTACGCCAATGATGACCCCCAAGATCACCTTCCACTTCAGGTTCTCCCATCGCTTCTTCTTCTTCACCTGTGTCGCGGTCTTGGAAAACATCTTGCTCTGAGAAATAGAAGGAAAAACAATATTTGCTCGGGTAGATTTTTCCTCGTTAGATTTGTGGTTGAAGTACTGGATTAGTAATCTGAAGAATGCCGGTTCAAGCCCCGCAACTGCAAGAATGCTGCTGTTGGGTTTTTAAAGGAGGTCCTTAACCCTCAATTTTTTAAGACTTTATACTGTAATGCTATGGATAAAGACTGCTTATAAACTCCAGTGTGAGATCTCTGCTCAGCGTCTGACCTCAGAATGCTGGAAGAGTTTACTCACTGTAAGATGTTGTTATAGTAATAATTGTGTAGCACATTTTTTGTTGTGTGCATCTTGGGTTCCGTCCAAAAGTCTGTGTGAATGTTCTGCGAAGGCACGTGAGAACCCCAAGCCAGAGTCTTACATAAGACCTAAAAAATACACCAGACCCCTGCCAGTGAGCTGGTCGGATGTTTCATATAAAAAATACCCACTCACCCTCTCCTCTAGCTCGTCGGCTCGGTTCTCCAGATCTCCCAGTTTGCCCTCACGTTCTCCGGCGCTCCTCAGGTTCTCCATCATGATCATCTTGACGTCCTCCACTCCCTGCTGAGCCTGCTCCAGTCGACTTCCCCCGTTCTGCTGAAGGGAAAACAAAGTACTGCAACGTTTACGGTTGAGATACTTCGATCAGAAGGTCGCTGGTTCGAGTCTGACCTTATGGTCGCTATATGGTTGTAGTTGTAGCCTTGTGGTTAGTGTCCTGGACTAGTAATGAACATGTCGCTGGGTCAAACCCCACCAACCCTGCCAGACATCCACGGTTAGGCCCTTGAGCAAGGCCCTTAATCTGACAATCTCAGTTTTGACAGGCATTTTGGATAAAAGTGTCTCGTAAGTGTTTGATTTAATTGCAGATGTTGTCAGGACTGGCACAAACAAGATAGGGCCAAACGTATGACGACACCAAACCATTATCTTGTTCCAAAACCATGGGCTGTAAAAGGAGTCAGGGGTGTGTGAGTCAGGGACCTTTTGGATTAACAACTCATGGTCAGTTGTCTACATACTTTTGGCCAGACGTCAGACGTGTTTCACAAGACACAAACAAACCTTTGTGTAAAAAAATGTCATTCAGTGTGAGGCGACTGGAAAGAGGTTTGACCCCGTTTTAACTACCTCTCGCTCCAGGCTGATTAACCGGATCTTGATGGACAAGTGAAGGTTCGTTTTTAATCAGGCCACCTTTCAAACAGAGATGATGGATGCTTCCCGGTTTGTAAACAAGGGTATCGAAACGGGAAATGATAGGGCGTGAGAGTTACCGAAGAGTCAGCTCTTTATAAAAGTTTTCCTGCGTTCGAACTATACGCGGTCAGTCTAAACACTTCCCCACGGGTCACGGTGGCCTATTCAGTAAAGGCGGTGCGGTTGAGAACACTTGGTTCCCCTTTGCACCGAGGCTCTTTAGAAATCTAGAGCTGAGAGATGAACTTTGAACTGAATGGATCTTCCAGGGCAAAAAAAAAAGCAAACAACTGCTTTTCTGTGTAGACTGAGTGGTCCAGGAAGCTGAGACAAAGACGCATGACCTCACTGGGTTGTCAATGACGTCAATGATGAATGAGTATGTATGCGGAAAAGCACCTCATGGTCAAATATATGCGGTCACTCTTTGGGGACAGTTTGGGGATGATCCTATGCTGGGAAATGTAAAGGAAGCAACTCAATACATTTCAAAAGATAAACCCATATTGTTCGCTTATGCTAAGAGGACACTTGTCTGGATATTGACCAATGAGGTAACTTTAAATAACTACAGGCTTTTCTAACAGTTCAGGAACATTCTAGACCACCAGAATAAGGTGATGCTCATCCCCAACACCAGCTGCCCACCAGAAACCAGGAAACACACAGCCTGAAGATGAACATCCTACACGACGAGCAACATTTCAATATCTAACCACCTTTGCACCAGACATGACGGATGTTTCCTGTCATAAAAAAACACAAGGGCATCAAAACAGGAAACTACTTTGGGTGTGGGTGCCGCGGAAAACGACATCCAGTATAACGTTTTAATAATAGATCCACATAAAACGTATCTCAGATCGAGTCAGGAGGGTCTGACCAAATGCCCTCAACATTGGACGAGTCCTGGAGACGACAACACACTGAATAGCGGGCAGGATGCATCCAGCTCAGGACTTCCATCAACTTCTTAATTAAAATTAATTTTAATTGCTGAATAGAATTATTATTATTATAAACACACTTAACACTAAAGCAAATATGTAATAATCATATTATATATAACTAACACTATTACTAAAATGTCGTTTCTGATTGTTCTACTATTGCCGTGCGAGTTATAAACAATATAAACATGAGTGTATATAACCAGAACACCCTAAATACTATCATATATAACACGATGCAATAGTAATAAACGATTCCATATTATATGTTACTACTATATGACAATAAGTTTCTTTTGTGAAACTAAAACGTAATACTGTTTACATAAATACCAAAACTATATATTAATATCACTATAACAACAAACAATGCCTCAGACTAGACAAACTCTCTCTCTCTATTTTACTCTTCAGTCGACTTCGACCCTGGGTTACTCTGTGGACCGTTACCGATCCCAGAGTATCTCGGCAATTACATTTTACGG
>JAOTRQ010074365.1:0-12093 GCA_028565875.1 Hoplisoma paleatum
TTCACAAAACGCATAAATATTTATTTGTTTTTACACTTTTAGGTGGTATTCATGACACGAAACAGTTATTTATCATACAAGTCACTTCAAAATGAAACAGGCGCCTTATTATGTAAGACAGTAAAATTGCTTCAATTCTGACCTGGAGAGCAACATCGCATTTAGATTTCATACTAACGACAGTATATTTGTTACCTCGGATTTGTGTCTCGTCTTTCTCCTCTTCTTTCACTTTGCGCTGCTCAGTTCCTAAATAATCCGGCATTGTTAAACTTGTTTTTATTTAGCGATTCGGAGAACACGAACAGCAAGATTACGCAGCAGCTTTTTGCTAGCTTGTTAACGGTGACACAAAATGCTAACTTCCGCTCCAGGCACTTAGTTTAAAATAAAAGTTTGTTATTGAGTTTGTTTAAACACACTATAAACTATAAATATCCAAGATAAAATATTTGGAACAATTATTATTAGTTTAAGATGTATATGTATGTTTTCATGCATATTCACACACATTAATCTGATATTAAAATGTAACAATTATGTTTCTCTAGCTAATTGCTCATATTCAACCAAACATGCATTGAGTGATTTTAAACAGATTTTAGTGAATCCCAAAACTTAATTGAAGAAAAATAGTTTCCTCTTAAAGATAAGAAAGGCTCATATGTATTTGGGACTATTATTTTGAAGCTTTGGTATAATCAAGTACCACCGCTTGGCTAGCCATGCTAGTGTTTTTGTTTATTTAGAGAATGAGCTAGTTCTGTTTTTGATACTAAGTTTTGCGTTAGAGATAGACATGTATTCGTATTTTTATGAATTATTTACGTTCGTAAAAGCGGGAGCTTTATGTTTTAATAATTTGTAGGTGCTCATAGTGAGACTAAAACATTTTAAAAAAAACATTAGCATGTACAAGTAAAAGTCTATTTGGTTTTATGTTTTATTATTTTCTAATATTTGCTTATGTGTAGTATTTTTAGTGCGTTGGCAAAATGTAGCAAAACATCGCAGAGGCATACGTAACAACACATTTTAAGGTATTTTAAATGTTAGTAGTTTAATGTGTTTAAATAAAGAAAATTGTTTAAGAGCTTTGCAATAATGACAGTGAGTGAGTGAGTGAGTGAGTGAGTGACATTTAGTTCAATTACCGACAATTGGCAGGTATTGTTCCAAAATAACAGTTTTGCCATTTACTAGAAAATCTAGGATTCTGAATGTCGTTGATCATCTGTGAAAACAAGATTTCTTTTTATACATCAAGAAGACTCATATTTTGCATAATATTATTTATGGATATCTTTAAATATTAGGTTTTACTTTCTCTTTTACTGCCCTTTAGAATGAATGATATGAACCTCAGTCCAGTGGGAATGGACCAAATTGGTGTGCCTTCTGCCGGTTCCAGTCATATGGGTCTTCCTACCTCACCCACTCATAGCCATAACCCCATTCCCACCCCAGGTCAGAAAACTTTTTGTCACATGTTTATGATTAATTTATTTGAAAATTTTAATTGTTTCTGGTTGCTTAGAAACACTTTTAGGGTTTGGCATTTTTTGTTACTATATAAAAACATGTATTTAACTGATTTTATTTCTAGGCATGCCAGTTGCCATACCAAGTCTTGGTCAATCGCTCGCACCGCTACCCTCAGCGTTGTCTCTTATGCTGCCAATGGGCCCTTTAGCTGACAGAGGAGTCATGTGTGGCATTCCAGAGAGGAACTATTCTCTTCCCCCACCCCCATATCCCCATATGGAGACTAGCTATTTTAGACACATCCTACCAGGTAAAAAAGCTTTTTTATCAGACGGAAATTAAGTATATGGCCGATGCCAGGATTTAATAAAAATGGTTAATGCAGCAACTATTCAAATGCTTTCTGTAATAGCTCCGCTATTATTGCAAATATTTTCACTGATTCACTGCCCATCAAAATATTTTTAAATTGAATTTAATTGAGAGAGTTGACAGGTCACTAATAAATTGCCCGTGAGCAAGGCACCTAAACCGTAACTGCTACCCAGGCGCCATGGCTATGGCTGCCCACTGTACACACCACATGCTCATTGACTCTTAGTGCATCTTCACTTGTGTGTGTAAATGTGCATATCACTGCACTGAATAGGTTAAATGCATAGGATTAATTCCTATGGTTATAAAACGCACCGTGGTGAAAAGTTACTTACTCTTACTCAAATTGGTGAAGTTATGAAAATAATTTGTTATATGGATAGATTACAGCTAACATAGAGAAAGCTACAAAACTTCTGTACAAAACATTTACTTTTAAGTAATGTAATTACTAGTAAAGTAATGTAATTATTTTTTAATATTGTTGTTTTAATTATTTACAGGTATTTTGTCCTACCTTGCTGATCGGCCACCACCTCAATACATCCACCCTGGCAGTCTTAACATGGATGCAACTTTGTCTGTCGCCAACAATAACCCTTCCTCCCTAGATCCATATAATGGCTCAGGGGCACATCTGGAACAAGGCCTTGTATCTATAGACTTGCGTCAAGTAGATCTTCACCAAGGCAGTGCCCATGAGGTGCAGCTGGACACCTCTGGCCTTGCAATAGAGTCACGAGTCAACAGTCCTATCACACCTGATGGAATGGGAGAGGAACTTGCTGCTATGGAAGGTGTGGTTGTGACCACAGAGACTCAGCAGCAATTAGGGTCCAGAAATCACAGCCATGATAGTTTGGAGGGAGGAGTCATGGCCTTACATGGCTCTGGACTGGAGCTGCCTGTTGTAATGGAACAGGAACATATGGCTGGAAGAGTAGGGAGTAGAGCTGGAACTGGTGGTCCAAGTGTTTTAGGTGAAGCTTTGCATTTGAATAGAGAGCTCAACTCTGGTGTGGTCAGTGTGGTTCTTACTGGGACTATGGCACCACAGACACAGCTGGAGTCTGTATCTCTACACACTTCAGCAATGGGACTGGAGCCTGTCAGTGTTTCCCCTGTTACTACAGAAGTGTCTTTGGGACAAGAAAATCTGGTGCTAGTCAATTCAACACTGCAACTGGAAAATGCAGCCACAAATAAAGAAAGCGTGTCCATTGCTTTCACCACTTGTAAGTTAAATTCAAACCATTGTGTGGTTGTAATTGTTACTTATTTTGATTTTCGTGTTTACAGGGTTAACTACGTATATTTAGGTTTTCATTTATATAATACAGTATATCAATGTAATTGCTGGAAATCTTAGGTGTATCTGTAAAAGATCTAGGTCTTTCTTTTGGTTGTGTTTTACTTTTATTAAAAGCAAGGTAATATAAAAATATATTTTAATATAAAATATGTATTTTTAATGCATTTGTATTTAGGGTGCCATTTATGTGAGCGTTCTTACAACTCAGATTGTCCTGAGCACGGACCTGTCGCATTCATGCCAGATACACCTATTCAAAGTCGTGCCCGTCTATCTTTGCCTCGGCCACTGTGCCTCCGTGTTTCTGTAGCTGATGAGCCCAACGGTAAGTACAATTTATTATTATTTAATCAATACCCCAGCGTTAAACTATTTTAATGTTAAAAAAAATAATATTAGAGAAACATTTCACAAAGTGTGAGTTTTTACTGACAGTCTTCGGTTTTCAGTACTAACTTCTTTTAAAATTTAGGTGTAATCGCACGTAAGTCAATCTGCAGCAGGACCTGCTTTGGTCCAATGGTTGGACAGCATTGTAGCAGTGTGGAACTTACAGACTGGCCAGAAAAAGATGCCCCTCAACTGTGGAAGGTTATTTTTATTGTCTGGTTATTTACCTCACTTGGACTCGTATCACACAAGTATTTGAGTGTACTTGGCTGAAACATCTCCGCAACTTTTGGTTTTTACAATTATTAACTACAAAAACGACATCAACAGAATTGCTATTATTTTGCTAATATTTTACTTGTGGTAAAAGTGATATAAGGTTATTTTGGTTGTATTTTAGAAAGGTTGATTTTGCATAAGTGCTACAGAACTAATTTTGATGTTTTCTTTCTCCTACCAAAATTTAAATAAAAGCAAGCCTTTAGTTTAAACACTGTATTACATTGGACAATATTTTACTTTTTTGTAGTTTTCTACTTTAAATAGTCCCCAAAATGCTTACTTTGATTTACAGATGTTCCACAATAATGTCCTGGAGTTCTGTATTGTGACCACAGATGAAAATGAATGCAACTGGATGATGTTTGTGAGAAAAGCAAGGTAACAATCTCATATTCACAACTTTTATAGTAACATTATAGTCCATAATTATTACCTTTTTGATCAAGTTTGAGTTGAGCATTTTTTTACAGGACAACAGAAGAGCAAAATCTGGTTGCATATATTGAAAACAGAAAGCTATACTTTTGCACTACGAGAGAGATTCTCCCTGAGAATGAGCTGTTGTTCTTTTACAGCAGGGAATATAGCAGGCAGCTAGGTAAGACAGAATACATTTAGTTTACAACTTGCTGATGGTTGTGGGCAGTGATGGCAGAGGACTGTGTGTATGTGACCCAATTCATAGGTGTACCACAAGTGCCAGAGGGACAAATTTGTCACTGTGGAAAAGAGTGTAGCTCTTTTGTGGAATTCAAGTCTCACCTCAGCAGCCATGTCCAACACCAGAGTCCAACCGAGAATGATCAAACCATCCACACCCAGCCCCAACCACAAGAGAAGCTGACTAGTGAGGTGCACAACACTTCTACCTCACCATCATGGCATTGCCAATCACAGGAGGATGGGCAGTCTAACAATAGTAATGGGAACTGCCATAGCAGAGAGAAAAAGTTTAAATGCAGTATGTGCTCACGGGCATTTACTACTTCTACTAAGCTAAAAGTACATTTCATGGGTCACATGGGTGAAAGGCCCCATAAATGTAGTTACTGTAGCAAGACCTTCAGTGATCCGAGCAACCTAAGAATGCATCTGAGAATTCACACAGGTAAATCTTTAATTGTACATTTTTCTATACTTTTTTGACATTGTTTATAGAGGCTGTTTTTAATCTACGTGTATATTATTTTTATGACAGCATTGATACATTTTGACATTGTTTTCTTGCTGGTACAGTAAACAGACACCATATACTTTAATGTGTGTGCATTTACCCGTTCCAGGCGTTTCCGACTCTTTGGTCACTCTGTGGACCGCTACCAATCACCAGAATTACTCAGCAATTATATTTTTACGGAGTAGGTTGCCAACCCCGTATTGCTACAGGGACCTTGTGAAACTATAGGACAATTGTACCCATTTCCTATCAACTAAGTGCATGTTTTTGGATTGTGGGAGGAAACCGGAGTACCCGAAGGAAACCCACGCTGACACGGGGAGAATGTGCAAATCGGGGATCGAACCTGGGACTTCTTGCTGTGAAACTAATTATATTTAGAATTTGAAAATAGTTTGAAAATGTAACATAAATCATGTTTCCACAATGTTACATAACCCTGTGAAATGTTTTAATGGTTTGCGAACAAAGTTGCAAGTAAAGCAAATGAATTAGTTGCAATAAATTGTTTTCAATATTCTCTAATGAACTTAAAAATTGTGAGCAGTGACCAATTATTGCCCATCTATTATCAGATTACGTGCCCTTGTGGATTCTTTTAAAAACGGCTTGCAAAGAGCATTTGCCTTTGGACGATCATACTCAAATTTTATTGATTAAATTTAGCCACCATATGTGTGTGTCATTGATATAGTTATATTCTCAATCTAAAGTGTTGTAACTATCTGCTTCTTAATGTAAATGTTTGAGAAAGTATATGAATTTAAATGCTCATCTTAAAGGTCTGAAGAACTTTAGGTGCAATATTTGTGGAAAGTCTTTCACCCAGAAAGCCCATGTCAAGTCTCATATGGTCATGCACACTGGGGCCAAGAACATCAAGTGTGATCACTGTGACAAGACATTCAACAGGAAACAGGATTTGAAGCAGCACATGTATTCCCATTCTCTGTAAGGCCATTTTTTTTATTAATGCATGTATTCACATAATCATGATCATGTGTTTGTCATGATATTAGATGTGCCTGCATGATAAATAATTTTAGTTCAGAATTGTTTTAATGTATGCTGCATTCTTCCTGATGTTCTTTTAAATGAATTTGTTTCTTTCTTGTTTTGTCTTTTTTTTATTCCAGAGTTCGCCACATAACCTGCCCAATTTGTAACAAGCAATTCCTTAAGACTGACCACTTAAAAAAGCATCTTAATTCCCATGACGGGAGAAGAGACTTTATATGTGAAAAATGCAATAAGGCTTTTCTCACAAGATACCATCTCACACGCCACCTCAAAATCTGCAAGGGGCCAAAGCCTGGCAAGGGTGTTGCCTACAAAGAGGAGGAGGAGGAGGAGGAGGAGAGAGTAGAGCAGGAAAATAATGATGAAAAACAATACGACATTAGCATGCCGGGCATCTAGACAACTTTTTACTGTGAATTGCCTTGCTTGTAAATGTAGCTTGTTTTTACATTTCATTAATGACAATTTGGTTGTTTTCTTCTATGTATGGCTCTAGTTCGGACAGTGAGAATGAATAAAAAGTAATCGTGTTTCATAAAGCAGATTAAAGCTCTGTTGTGTATTCCCTACTAAAAAATCCAGGCTATAGCTTGTTAACTAATTTTACCAACATTTATTATTTTTTTCCTGGATGATTAGCTGGTCTTCAGCAAAACTTTCAGCAGGCTTATTACGAATAAGGACAAAAGAACACTTAATAAGAACAAATATACAGTGTTCAAAACATGCAGATACGAATCAATAAAGTACAATATAATGTGAAACAGTCTTAATAACAGTGCACAATTCTCACAATTCCATTAAATTGCTTTATTCCCTGCAAAAAAATGCTCAAGACCAGCTGGACATCCAGGGAAAAAATACTCTATATACTGGTCAAGATATACTTAACAAGCTATAGTCAACCAGTGTAGACTGTGTTTTGACCAGCTGGCCTTTAACTAGATTTTAAAGTAGTGTTGTCTGTGTATTGACTCTTATTAGATTGTCTATTAGATTAGACTCTTGTGCAATTATGTCATTTTGACTTTTTTAACTACACTGGTGGCGAAATTGTGCAAACACGTTTCTAAATAGATGGATTGCCCCTGGAAGGGCATCATAAGAACTATGCCTGGACGGGAGTAGCTGAAAGGATTGACAGTTGAGGGTTAAGTGCCTCAAGTGTATCATTGAGACAATGGTTTTATTCTGAGATGAGTTATTTTGAAAGGATTATTATGCTATTTTAACTAATAACTTTAAAAAGTATCAAATGTAAATTTATTTAAATGAGCATTTGCACTGATTTTACAGAGGATGTGGGTTTAAAGGTGTGGCAATGCCTAAATAATAAATATGATCTGTGTATAAAATTAGACTGGAATATCCATTTCTATTTAAGCAGTCGTTCAGCGTTAATGTACTTTTATTTTGAAATCATGAAGACACGGTTTGATTCATAGCGCAGCCTAGTTGAAGTTTTGTCGCAGACGACTGTGGCTCACGTAACTGTTGGGTGCGTTAAGTTTCATATCGAATTTATAACGTCTAAGAAAGTTATTTACTGATCAATATGGCAACTTCAGTGAAACTTAACTCTGGGGCGGAGATGCCGCTTGTCGGTCTCGGAACATGGAAGGTAATCTAATTTATGAATTACATTGACGATATCTAAGTAAAGTCAGATCGAATTGTATGTGCTTGCTGTCTAACTGCTTACAAGTAAATTGCAGAAAGTGTGTGTGTGTGTGTGTGTGTGTGTGTGTGTGTGTGTGTGTGTGTGTGTGTGTGTGTTCCCTAATCTGTCTTTATAAACGTACGAGCTTACGTATTTTATATTATATTCAGATCTAGAAAGGCTTGTACACAGTGTTTGTTTTGTCAAGTTTATTATGAATTTTCTTATAAAATTGCACATACAGCAAGTTTAGGATTAAAATTTAATCATAAAGATTAATGATGGTGATAATCTTTTTATTAATTCTATTTACACCAGTCACCTCCAGGTAAAGTGACTGAAGCTGTGAAAGCAGCCATTGCTGTGGGCTACAGACACATTGATGGAGCATTTGTGTACCAGAACGAGAAGGAGGTTGGCGAGGGTATCCAGGCCATGATCAAAGAAGGCGTTGTAAAAAGAGAAGAACTTTTTGTTGTTAGCAAGGTATTGCTCTACATTATTACAACAAGAATGCTGTTCAGCCCTGTCTGGCCCGAAGTAAAAGTTTTTTCCCCTTAGCTGCATTTTATTTACTTGTGATTTATCATAAATTAAAGTTTGTGGGAAAATCTAAAACATTTGCTCATCTAACAAATGAGCAAAAAGCAAAACAAAACTGCTGCATTGAATGCTTCTTTTACAGCACTGCATATGTAACGAATATAAAGTTGTTAACTGAACAAAGATAAACGAGATGTGGTCACAATGTTCAGTAGCAATGAAAAACGTAATAATGTATATAACCGTATTTTACAGCTTTGGTGCACCTTCCATGACAAGTCAGCAGTGAAAGGAGCATGCCAAAAGACCTTAAGTGATTTGCAGCTGGACTACTTAGATCTGTATCTGATTCACTGGCCAGTGGGCTTTCAGGTAATTTAAATTCAAAAATTCAAATTTATTTGTCATTACACATATACAGATGTACAGTACAACGAAATGTTTCTCTTTGCATATCCCAACTTGTCTGGAAGTTTTCCGGTTTCCTCCCAAAACATGCACTAGGTTTAACTGTTTTAGCATTTTAAGGTTTAAGGGCAGCAGTGGTGGGGCTTAAACCAGCGACCATTTGGTTATGAGTTTAGTACTGTTTCTATTTTGTAAATTGTATTCTGTTTTATACATGTATTTACACACATGGGCAAGGGTTTCCAGACAGAAATAAGAAAATTCCTGTTCCATCTCTTTGGGAATCAATGATCAATCTAAAGTCTAAAAATTATGTGGCGACGGTTCTTTTTACTTTTGCCATTTCTCAGGCTGGAACAGAACTTTTTCCACTGGACAGCGAAGGCTTAACTATCAGTGATAACACCAGTTTTTTGGATACGTGGGAGGTAAGAGAAATGTATTACTTGTTACTTTGTAACAAGTAATTTTGATTGATTTGATTTGTAATTTTGATTGATGTGTTTAACTATAATAATGATGCCACAGGGTATGGAGGCATTGGTGGAGGAAGGACTGGTTAAGTCTATTGGCATCTCCAACTTCAACCATGAACAGATCGAAGCCATTTTGAATAAACCAGGTCTCAAATATGTACCTGCCATTAACCAGGTAAGATCCTAACAAGTACAACTAGTAAAAAGTTCATAATTTCTGCAAATATTGCCATTTGAAATATTGTGCTTATTTAAGGTATAAATACTATCACTTGACTATCTCTGTAGAGTTTGGTGTCTGGAAAGATTTATTCATCACTTACTTCATCACATTAACACTGCCTTTTAACCTCGTAATAGAAAAGGTCAGCTCGTAACCAGTTTTTTTGCCCATGGCAGCTGATAATGCTTTTTTCATTTGCTGTTTATATTAATTTGTAATCACAAATATAAGGTATTGCATTGCAAATAAATGCAAAAAAAGGTTCAAGCTTTTTCATATATTTTTTTTATCTGTTCAGATTGAGTGCCATCCGTACCTGACACAGGAGAAGTTAATCAATTTCTGTCACTCTAAAGGCGTTTCAGTGACTGCATACAGTCCTCTGGGCTCACCAGACAGACCATGGTTTGTATATTTACAGAAATAAACTAATTTGTGCGTGCGCACATGTGCGTTTGTGTGTGCTCAAGCTCAGTGTAACACTTAGCGAAGTGTAAAACACAACATTAATTTATTAATTAAAAATTAAGAAATGTTTTTATATGTTAAAATATTCCACTTACTTTCTATATTTAAACTGCAGCCAACCACCAAATCAGTAGAATTCAGTTATGGTTCATGTGTTCCAGATTATAAAAGATAAATTTCTAATTTAACTGCTTCCTCAACCATTTCGTAACCAAAGTCTCACCAGATATTAAGCACTAAAGAAACCATATTTTGTAAAAGCTTTTTATTTATTTAAGCTGCTGATTATTCAAACTGTCGTGTGACTGTTTCCAAGTGCATAGAGAGAGCCTTAAGATTACATTTACCTCAGTATTCTCCACAAATAACTGGAAATAGTGTCCAATAAACATCACTTTTAGTTACTACTGATTATTTTATTTACTTCTGTAAAGATATAATTCTCGATACTAAGAAGGCAATTTGTCACTATTTACAAAAGAAATTTAGTTTTTGTATAAAAAAAATCTGTTCCAAATGTGGACAAGCCCGCAACAAAGTAACATTCAAATATAATGTATCTGAATAAAGATTGTTACATTACTGAAATGTATAACAGTAAAGTAATTGCATATAGTCCAAATACCACATAGATGCAGTGGCTTAGTAGTGAGCACTGTTGCTTTACAGCAAGAAGTCCCATATGTGATTTGTTGTAGTCTGCATGTTCTTCTTGAGTTTGCATATATATAAATATTACCTCCTACAGTCCAAAGACATGCAATCATATTAATTGGAGATAGTGAAATAGTTGTGTGTGTACGTGTACATACTTAGGGCAAAACCTGAGGACCCCTCATTATTGGAGGAACCAAAAATAAAAGTCATTGCTCTGAAGCACAATAAGACCACCGCTCAGGTAAAAGTGAAAATTCTTTGCTTTTTTAACAATATACTTACCTATATTACTATTGCTTTGATTATTTTCTGATAACAATATGGGCAACATAGTTTTGTTTTTTAATTATTATGATCGTCTTGGTTCTGGGTTACATATTGGTGCTACTAACTACCCAGTCAGCAAAACAGATATGTTTCCTATTTTCAAGGTTTGATCAAATAAAGTGGCTAATGTAATGAAACTTTTTTAATTCCATCATTTGCAGGTCCTTATACGCTTCCATATTCAGAGAAATGTGATTGTGATCCCCAAGTCAGTTACTCCTGAACGCATTAAGGAAAACTTTCAAGTAAGTTTTGGTAAACAGTTTTTACAAAGTAAGCTCAGTGCTTACTGAACTTAAACATACTGTAAACAAACTTGGCATATGTCCATAGGTCTTTGACTTTAAGTTGAGTGATGAAGAATTGAAAACCATTTTAAGCTTCAACAGAAACTTCAGGGTTTGTCCAATGCAGTGGTGAGTTTGTTTGTTTATTTGATATATATATACAGTTGTGTTCAAAATAATAGCAGTCCAATTTGACTAACCAGATAATCACTGTTTTTGGTATAAATTATATTACCAATGTAACAAACAATGTAACAGTTCGTGCAGTAGATTCTTAGAAAACCCAAAGACTCAGCAGTAATGATATGCATGCTCTTGAGTCTGTGTATTTGCATAATTAATTGAAAGGGGTGTGTTCAAAATAATAGCAGCGTGGAGTTCAATTAGTGAGGGCAATCATTCTGTGAGGAAACAGGTGTGAATCAGGTGTCCCTTATTTAAGGGTGAAGCCAGCACGTGCTCTACATACATTTCTCCTTGAAAGCCTGAGAAAAAATAGGTCGATCGAGACATTGTTCAGAAGAACAGCGAGCTTTGATTATAAAGTTGATTGGAGAGGGTAAAACTTATAAAGACGTGCAGACAATAATAGGCTGTTCAGCCAAAATGATCTCCAATGCTTTAAAATGGAGAGGAAAACCAGAGAGACGTGGAAGAAAACGGAAGACTACCATTCGAATGGATCGAAGAATAGTCAGAATGGCAAAGGCTCAGCCAATGATCAGCTCCAGGATGATCAAAGACAGTCTCAGGTTACCTGTGAGTACTGTCACAGTTAGACGACGCCTGTGTGAAGCTAAACTATTAGCAAGAAGTCCCCGCAAAGTCCCACTGTTAAAAAAAAGACATGTACTGAAGCGGATACAATTTGCCAAAGAACACATCAACTGGCCTAAAGAGAAATGGAGAAACATATTGTGGACTGATGAAAGCAAAATTGTTCTTTTTGGGTCCAAGGGCCGCAGACAGTTCGTCAGACGACCCCCAAACTCTGAATTCAAGC
>JAOTRQ010074374.1:0-12093 GCA_028565875.1 Hoplisoma paleatum
TGTGTGTGTGTGTGTGTGTGTGTGTGTGTGTGTGTGTGTGTGTGTGTGTGTGTGTGTGTGCATGCGTGTGTGTGTGTTTTATGTGTGTTTCATGCGTACAGGTGGAGCACCGGCCGCCCGCAAAGAGGTGATCAGGAATAAGATCCGCGCCATCGGCAAGATGGCCCGAGTGTTCGCCGTGCTCCGGTGGGTCGCCCGGGCCTCTCACACACGGTTGTTATGGTAACACTAGAGTGTGGGAATACTATGACATCACAGTGTAGCGTCACACCATCTCCAGTACAAGCAACTGTAACATGTGTTTGATTTTATATTACACACTCGATCGAGAACTGTTTGATATGTTGTTGTGTGTCTGTGGAACCTGTGTGTGTGTGTATGTGTGTGTGTGTGTGTGTGTGTGTGTGTGTGTGTGTGTGTGTGTGTGTGTGAATGCAGGGAGGAGAGTGAAAGTGTCTTGACTCTTAAAGGACTCACCCCGACCGGGACGCTACCTCAAGGAGTTCTCTCAGGAGGCAAACAGACATTACAGAACGGTAAGTCAAGCCAATCCATCTGAACGATGTGGTGTGCACGCTTGTAGTTAAAGTCATCTCTCCTTGAACTGTACATCTCTATGACCTTTTGTTGACTTTCCGACATTTAAAATCATTCATTGTGCAAAATCGAATCAACGGAAATGTACACCGAGCTGTTCGTACCTCGGCGCCCCCTGCTGGTGAAGGGTTCGCTGTGAAGCTTCGTAGCAGCACGAGTAATGAAAACTTTCTTTTGTGTTCCTGCTGCTCGTCTTGTGAACAGCCACACTGCTGGCGAAGGAGGGCAAAGGTAAATCCAGTGTTCTGGTGCACCGCCCACCGTGCCATCGTGTCGTGGTGTGTTGTGCTCCCTCGTGGTTTTGTTTGTGTGTGTGTGTGTGTGTGTGTGTGAATTTCATTACAGAAAACCAGAATTCTTGCACATAAGATTTTGTCCTACACACAAACACACACACAAGTCCTTAGCCTCCGTTGCCAGATATTTTCATTTCCCCCTCGCCTGGAGTGTTAAGTGCTCCTCGGCGGGGTGGCCGGTGAGGGGGGGGGGGGTTGCTTGTGACTCACCCGGCTCCTTGTGGAAGTGTGTGAGGAGGAGCGTGGAGTCGCTTCCCTGCGCCAGAACGACGCAGTAATAAAAATATCAATCCGCCACTCATGCATGGACCCCCCCCCTCTCACCCGCCATGATTATTCAGTGGCTGGTGTGTGTTCGTGCGTGCGTACGTGCGTGCGTGTGTGTGTGTGTGTGTGTGTTTCTCACCAGCATCACTGGTGTGCCTGTACTTGGGGTGCAGCCCTCAAATGTTTCATATAAAAACGTTTCATTTAAAATGTCGCTGTAGTTTCATGCACCAGATGCATTAATATATGTTACGTTTACAGCACCACCTACAGACGAGAATAGGAATGACAGTCCATGTAAATGTGTGTGTGTGTCCTTTTATTCATCGCTAATAATTCGTTCTTTCTGTAGTAAACAGCCTGGTGGTTATAGAGCGCCACTGCAGGGTATTTCCTCTTCCTCATTCGTTTTCTTTTCATGCTCTGACAGCCATCCAGGGTTTCTCCCCGACCCGGAAGATCCGAAACTTCGAGGAGGCGCGTGGCCTCGACCGGATAAACGAACGCATGCCGCCACGCAAAGACAGTCCGAAGAGGACGGGCACGCCCGCGGCCACGCCCACCGGCGAGAAGAACGGGACCGACGGGGCAGCGTAGGAGCCACGTCTCCTACATGGCAGCGTTCCGTCTCTCTCTCTGTCCAGCTCTATTGTACATGCAGAAGCGGCGCCCCCTGGTGTGAGGGAGGACTAGAGACACATAACTCGAAGAGTCCGGAGATATTTTATCTACTGTATTTAAAGCTGATGTGTTACGTGTGTGTGCTAGCAGTGTTTCAAACCATGGACTGAGATTTGACCGCACCCCACCCCTCCCCTCGCCCCGTCATGTGTACATCTAAAATTAAGAGACCTTAAAATGATCCGTTTTATTCGGTTGTGTTTGGGTGGGTTGAGCATTTATTTGGTTTTCTAGTCTTAATTTGTATTCCATGCATGCTCACACACACACACTCACTGGTCCCTAGTGAACTGACTTTGACTAGTGGACGTCGAATCCGCCGGCCACCTGAGTGATCGAACCCAGGACCGTCCGGCTGTGAGGCGACAGTGCCAGCTTTATGTTCGGACCCGTTCTGGATTCCTGTTTAAGATCTCTTTGATTACTTTCCATCTCAGTGTTTCCAGCCAAACGTAAAAACGTTTCTCCAGGTCATGACGCCGCCGGATCCATCCAGGAAATCCACATTAAAGCGTTTATAGGACGCGGATTACTGAACGTTAAACAAACGTTCCATTATGTTTAACGACACCAGGCGACCGTGAGTAGCTCGTTTTACTATAAATGTTCTCAGTTTTATTATAAAACTTGTTTTCTTTCCTGGCACTTGTTATGTGGGTTCATGTCGGTACTACTTCATAAAATGAGTTAGTGGCTCCCCCTGCCGTTGAGATCGGATAATCGTTTCACATTTGCATATTATCTAAGGAAAGTGATTTTATTTATAAACTTAATTCTGATCAACGACAGCAGAATATACTGTCATGTTTTCCTGTAAAGATGCCACGAGGACACGAAATCAAATAAATAATATTCACGAAACATTAAAGCTGAATTGGTTTGTTTTATTGTCTGTTTCAGGAGCTAATTAGCATTAGCAACAATGATGAGCTTAGCCTTCGTGCTAAGCTAAGCGTCTCAGTGTTATGATTAAAACTGGGTTAAAACGATTTATTTATTTCAACTTGAAGACAAGCGACTCACAAACAGCTAAATACAAAACGAGCGATTTATTGCCATATCGAATCAGTTTGTAAAAAAAATATAACATTCACAGCATTTACATTTCATTCATTGGCACTTTCATCATACAAAAATAAATAATTCCATTTTGTTTTTTGTTATAAACGCTATATACACTCCAGGGCAAAATGTAATAAACTGTTGGTCCCATTTCACGATCTGTGAACTTTAAACAATTAAAGTAGATTAAGCACAAACTTTATATCAAGAATATCACTTAATCTACCTATAGGGGGCGCTGTTGGGAAACACTTCGTAACTATAGACTGTTAAACTGTTAAAAGTTCTTACAAAAACAGTTTAAAATATTTTCAGATTTAGTTTTGGCTAAATAACTGCTACTTTTCCCGGCTTGCACAGTTTATACATTCAAACCCGGTCACTCTTTTCACATTCGAATTGAAGAAGCAGATCAATTTCGCAGCGTCCATCATTCCTGAAGGATCGTTTTCAGTGCTGGTTCTAGATCGTCGTCCCATCTTCAGTTGTTTCACACTTTCGGAGGTGGAGGAACCGGACGAAGAGCCTGGAAATAGAAACGCAATCATTAGATTCACGTTTTGTCGCCAGACTTTAGGGGAAACGAGAAATTCCACTCAGACAAATTCAAACTTTCACATTAAATCACTTTAAATGCTCTTAGAATATCCAAATATATCCATAAACTCTTACATTAAATGTAGTATAGTTCTTTAAACATTACACAACTTCAAATCAAACCAAAACTTTAAAGACTTCCTGAAAACGTTATTTAGTTGACCTCTACACTGTGTACGGACAGACACACCCTGATCATGCTCTCATTATTCGTCTTTAAATACATAAAAAAAAAATCTGTGCGTCAAAAATTAACAACACTGTGGAACCTTTAACGTCACTAAAGAAGGACTTCAGGTTGTTGTGTGTTTATGTTTGACACTACATGTTGTTTGTCTTGTGATATTTGGCAACACTCGAAGCGATGATACCTTATGAGCTGCTCGGAAGTCAGTCTGAAGGTTATTAGGTGGGACGAACAATTTGGCAGGAGGTGGCGGCGGAGGACCTTTGGGACGGATTCCCTGGAGAAGAATTATCGTAAATCATGACCCGTTTATGACATAGACAGACGAGTTACAGGATGGAAGTTCGTGTTACCGTGAAGGTGCTCTGCTGGGCGGGGTTAGCTTTCGGTTGGCTGTACTGAGTGACGGTGACGGCGTTTGGAACTGGCGTCTGATGCCTAAAGGACGTGACCACGGATATGTGATGTTAGATGTGAGACAGGTGGAACATTTGTGTGTGGATGTATTCACACGTACCGTGTTTGTTGTGGGCCACTCTTCCGACGCTTCTTGAAAAAGATGCCCACTCCAACTAGACACGCCCCGATTAGGAAGCAGATTCCCATGCAGATGCCTATGATAGTACCTAAAGAAGGACAAAAAGGTTCGATTTCCTCTATACTGTTTGGAACTGGGATTGAACTACTGGTGTGTGTACAATCTTCAGCATTGGGCTTCCATTCTCAGTGATATTCTGGAAGGCAGAACTGGGATTCGCATGGACTAGCTTGATATTTACACTTTAACTGGCCTCCAAAAGAATTAACACTAAACAAGACCATAGAATTAAAGCTAGGAACTACCACTGGTATGGGGCTAGAATAGGACTGGTAGCCTTTATTAGGAACCTGCTAACATGATATTACATACCAGGAGGTGGCGTGTTGGAGTTATTTGAGGATCTCTTGCAGTCCGGTGGAAGCCAACCAGGCTCACAGCTGCATTCCAGCTTGTGATTGCAAACCTGAAAGAACGACACAACACAGTCGTCTTGGCTTTCCGTCAAGGTTCATCAGCAGACATGATTTCACCTTCCCATGATTCTTGGATGCAACAGACTTACCCCATTACCCTGGCACTTGGCCGAGCAGTTGGTAGCCTTGTAGGCATCTTCAAGGCTCACACATTGGTTTTGACTGCACACCTGCAGGACAAAAACAGCCAAGGGTTCGATTTCTTCAGGATTTACTGGAGGACTTAAACATTAGATTTTTGTTTAGGACCCATTGCTCCTCTGGTTGAGATGCAGGAGAGTTTACCTTTCCATCTCCACATTTGGTTCCGGTGTCCACCTGACCGAAGTCATTTTCACGTTCACCGTAGAAAGTAGCTTTGCATTTGCCCAATGTGACGAGGCGGCCGTAGTTGGGGTCCGCCTTGCCGTTTTCACAGAAGAGTTTACCACACATTACATCCCTAAAAGCAAAAAACGAATGTTCGAAAAGTCTTTTGTATTAGTTTTATATTATTATTATATATTATAATATTCCAATTTCTCCCATAAGATTTGTATTGCATGCTCTGCTATGTTTTGGGTGTTACTGTTCCACCTTTTTAAAAATTGATGTACTTTAGTATCCAGAATGTTTTGCTGTGTTGTTGTGAAAGTTAAAAAAAGAATCAAATTAAAGTAGTTTTGAGACCCTTGAACTTACTGTTTCTGGCACCCTATGTACTGTTGGTTGGTGGGGCGGGAGCAGTAGGCGTAGTACAGACCCCTCATGTTCTGGTTGTAGCAGGCGTCACCTGCCACCACAGCGCCTAACAACAGAACCAACATTCATAAGTGGTGCACGATTAGAAAACGGGCGTGGCTGTTTTGAAAGAGTGCAGATCCAAACTTTGTATCTATGCCGCCTAATTTGCATTCAGCAGACGCCGTTATACAAAGCGACAGTACACACCGGGTTTTTTTTTTTTTTTGCAATTGAGGGTTCAGGCTCTGGGGCCAGTGGGACTTAAACCTTCTGGTCTCTAGCTTAGTACATTAAGCACTAAGTCATCAGAACCCCAATAGGCTGGATGATGTATAGTTGGAGCCACGTTGATATCTTGAAGTTGAATGGTTGTGGTGGGCATTTGGCAGATTTGTCCGTGTTGTGGGGTTGTCCATTAACTGGTGGCTGATTTAGAGTTGGAACATAATAATAATAATAAATAAATGATACTGGATTTATTAGCAAGAAAAGTCACGTACCTGAACCCCACATTTTAACGCACTGCTCTTCCTTTAGTGGGCACTGACCGTTGTAGCAATACCCTTGACCGTTCTTGCACGGTTCACCGTTCACCATAAACAGGTCCTCGGGGCACATGTTGGATGTGCCCGTGCAATATTCTGGCAGGTCGCACTCGTCTGCTTTAACTCTGCACATGTGAGTGTCGTCGACAATCTATCGAGATGCATTGATGTTATTTGTGGACACATTTTATTGTTGATTTATTCTTCTGTGTCGAGTCATGTAGGTGCGCTCTCACCTTACAGTCCCGGCAGCACTCGCCCTCGGCGCACTGCGAGCCCTTGGTAAATTCACAGGTAGAGGCGTTGCAGCAGGGGTTGGTACATTCCTGCCCAAACACAGATCGCCATCAGTAAACTGAACTTTAGATACATGAGGAAGTGAGAACGCTGGTATTAAGACACTGAAGTTCTGGACTGGAATCCATCGCTGATCCTGTTCGATGAGACGGAAGCTTATAACAGAATTTACTGCACAGAACAATACACAATATAAATATATGTTTGTGTATCGCTCTTGTTAGTTTTAACCTTTTGTTAAACCCTGTTTTGTGTTTGTTTGATTTGGATTAATTTGTTTCCTCTCTGTAAATTTACGGAAGTTTTTCTTGCCACAATTACAGTCAGATTACTCAACAGGGATTTTCTTTGGGCTGGTGGTTATAAATCCCGTAAAAGCTGATCATAAAGCGATCATAAAGTCGCCACTATCAGCAAGTTGCCGATGTTGTATTGTAACCCAGACGACCCCACCTGGAGGCTGAACCCTGGATCTCCCGGAACCTTTGGGTCCTTGGTTGGAATAACACTTGCTGTTGAATGTCCTTGATCCACTGCAGATCCTGGATACGCTTGAGTCTTTGTTTTGAATAATAAGAAGGTTCTGGAATGTTCTTGGTAAGCTGGAACATTGGGGCCCCAGATGAAGTTAATGAACTCTTAGTTACTTAGTTATCTCTCGGCTCGTCTGATAGTCTTTGGGACGAGCGCTCAAATGTAAATATGACCAGTTTTTATGAGACCGTGTTTAAATTAACATTTCGGATTCAAACCCGGCAGTGGGCTAACCAGATCACGGCACCAACTTCTACGCTAGCAAAACAGACCTTGTGAATAGACTCGTGTCCTTATAATGTTTCGGCATAGACCAGAATGCTCTTTGTGGTTTAGCCCTCGTGATAGTTAGTTGGACGTGAACTTTCCTGATTTAGCAACTTCTTTTATTTTACTTGTTAAACAATCCCAGTGGAATTTCAATCACAGATTCCACAGATAGATCATCTTATCTCCAGGACCAGATGGAACATGCCGCGTCTTGTTTCTGAAGGTGTGGTGTTTTTATTTTCTGTCTGTCTCTTCGGTTAAGCACATATTTGACTTGTCCTAACAAAACTCAAAGCAAGGAGCAGCTGAAAGGTCGGACTTGTGCTGTATTAACCGTGCATGGTTCAGGTTCAAATCATCTTTGTTCTGATTTCCATTCACCGACTGCTTGGTGTTTACTCAGTCAGATAAGTAGCATGCTTAATATATGGACCCTAATATGGGGCGTGGGTGTGGTGTTGAATAAAATCAATAAATACCTGCACAGATCCGCAGTCGCATTTCTCCCCCTTCTCCCGGAAACCGTTACCACACACGGCGGGCGTCAGAAGGTCCTCGAGCTGCGGTTTATTGAACAGGCACTCTGGGTTTCGGGAGTTCAGGTAGGTCTCGAAGCCGGCGATGCTGCAGCTGCTGAAGTACTGCGGGATGGCGTAACTGCAGACAGAGATCGGTCCAAAGCTCATGTAGTGCCATTGGGGTCTAGATCCTTCTGGGTCTCACCCTGGTGATCCTCATGCCATCGTTCTTACCTGAGGGCGCCGACCATGATGCAGTTATTCTCGGCGCACACACACGAGCTGGTATCGTGGTTCATACCAAAGTTGTGGCCCATCTCGTGGGCCAGCGTAGCACCCACAGCTATGACACGAGGGTTGTGATCCTGAGAAGCACCAGAAACAAAATAATGAGTTTGGCGTTCTATCAGCTGATGGAATGAGACAGGTTAAGGGTGTGGCCGTGAGCAGTTCCGGTACCTGGATGACGCCGGTGGAATGCCCCGTACACAAGGTGCCGATGAATGCCAGGCCCACGGTGGCACCCTCAAAATCAATCCCACTGAAACAGTACATTGAGAGTGAATGAACGTCGTTCTTAAACAGTAAGTGTTTTGTGCCACGTGAGCCTTACGTCAGCAGGTGAGCGTTGTCGTGCTGCTTCCTCTTCATCAGAACATCGTTCCTGTACTTGGTGAACTTGTCCAGCGTCTCGCCGGCCGGCGCCGTCACCAGGATCTTGTCGGCGTCCGTCCACACTTCCAGACCGGTCACGGCTATGAAGGTGTTGAGCGGCTTATACACCTGTGAGAGAGATTTGGGAGAGTTACGGTTTTGAATGTGGACCAGTTTGGACGTTTCCGGTTGGACGTTGGACTGAGATGTTGTGTAGATGTTGTGTAAATGTTGTCTAGATGTTACGTGGATGCTGTGTAAATGTTTTTAGAGGTAAAACGTTTCACGACTCACCATGTTGACAAAGTTGACGATCTCGAAGATTCTGTTCCTGACTTTGGTGATGTCGTTTTCCATCTTCACAAACTGTGGGTACAGAAATGAGTTTTCAGAAACCAGCCTGTAAGCTCTGAGTGTCCGAAACTAGCAGCACTTTAATCCCCTTGTTTATGTGAACGCGGTGATTAACGATGGTATTGTTTGAGACGATGTGATGTAACGGGCTCATGAGCAGCATTAACATGGCCTCTATTGTGCACCTGGTTTAAGGGACTTTAAATGTGAGTGTGTATCGAGTTTCATGTAATGACGAACCATTCTGTTATCGGCCACAAGGAACAGCTCGTTGTACTTGTTCCGCTGAAGCGGCGACAGAACCTGGTCAAGAAACAAAGAAGGCAGAACATTTGGAGAACAGAAGAACAATGGATTAGAACACTGGTGGGAACAACCTTGACCTTACATTTAGGACAGGTGTTCGCATACTTTTGGCACAGTCGGCAGTAATACGTTACTCGCATTACTGTAATTAAGTATTTAGTGTGTTATCACCATCTGTACATTTACTCGTGTCTCTTACTGAAGCTCGAGATCTGGACTTGCTGGTTCGAGGAAGGCCGTCCACCATCGTGTCCCAGCTCGTGTTGGTGACTCCACACACGGCCGGCGTCTCGTCCACGTCTTCGTACTTCACCACCGTGTGGTTGCCATCGTCGTTGTCGTCGGCCGTCTGAGGCTCGATGAGGAACCTCTGCTCCGCCGTCTGGATGTAGCCTCTGAAAAACAAAGCGCCGCAGGATGAGCGACATCCAGGGTCCAGGTCCAGTTAAAAAACCTTGCAATCTGGCAACCTTCTGATCCTAAGTCTGGGTCTGGAGTCTGGGTCTGAGCTTCGTCATTTAGGTTTTGTTGCGTTTAGTCTGGTTTTGGTCTCAGCATGAGATTTGGTTCAGCTCTGGTGTTTTATGAATGGTTTTGGCTCTTTTCCTGAAGACTTCCTCCATGAGATCTGGTCTTGGTTGACGTGGGTTCTATTTTAAGTCCATATAAAGTCTTGGTTTGTTTTGTGCCGCTTGGTACGATCTTCGTATGGTCTGATTATCATGAATTATGTACGTACATCTAACATGAAAGAAAGTGGAGAGACAGAAGGTGGCGTGATCGTACCGTAAACCGTGGCAGATGCTCAGGCTGATCATGGAGCTGCTGTCGTTCACGATGCTTCCATGATAGTAGCACAGATCCTGAAACGTTTATAACATGTTAACATTAACACATTTATCATGTTTATTGATGCGACGGTGGAAAATATCGTGAACGTAGGAAGTTCTCGAACCAGATCTTTAGGTTTGGTTGTCACTGGAGTCCCATCGTCCAGGTAAAACGTTTCACTGTAGTCCTGCGTCAGGAGGTCACTGTGGAATCCCGACAGAAGGACGAATATTAAAGGTGATTTGTAATAAAAATAAAATTGCTGTACTGCACCGAAATCGTGAGGATTTAGGGTGTTTTCGTCGCTGCTGCCACCTAATGGACATATGAGGCAATGACACCTGGATACATTGCTTTCTGTAACGATCTCTAATCGCTCATTATTTCATTAATAGAATTATTTTAAACGCTGAAAATAAAATACAAGCATAAACAACCACGGCATCACGTTTCCTGTTCCATAAACGACGTTTAAAGATGTGGTTGAAGAAACAGGAAATGACCCGAGTTGCCACAAATTCTCACTTCCACGCTCAACATCGACGATGACAAATACAAAAAGAAACACATCAGATTACAGACGCATTTCTTAGAGCTGATGACGAGCTCACTGGACATCTTGTTCCGAAAACCACAGACGTCAAGAAGTCAAGATCTGATTCTGATCCTCACGAGATACCTCAACGTTCCAGTGGTGAGGAATCCAACCAGATGTTCACCAGAACTCTAAACTCTATCAGATTGACCTTACTTACACACACACACACACACACACACACACACACACACACACACACACCTATACATACTGTACTCACTTGTTTCTCTGGAGATGCATTTCCACATCTTTGCCGTCCAGTCTCATCGCATATTTCAGCTCCTGAGGCCTGGAGGACTGAACAGAATAAAAAAAGATTTGCATTGAAGACCAAAAGTATGTGGACACCTTTTAGTTTAGTTGCATCCCTCTGGTACCGGCGTTAAACAAGAGCTACAGACACCCGTGAACCCGAGGGTGTCCAAACATTGGCTCTTCGCAGCTCGTTCGCTTTTCTGAGCTGTGACACCGAACGAAAAGACTTCGGACCCCAGAATTAAAGATCGGTCAGTTAGCCGATCTCAAGCTCAGGCATCCATATGCGTTTGGCTTGCTCGTTTGGTCCGTCTCACCTCTAGACTTCGTCTGTGAAGGTTGTGCAGTCTGATCGGTCGGACCACCTCGAAGATCTTCACCCCGTCCAGCGTGAAGGAACTTGAGGAACCTGAAGAGAAGAAGGACAGTTAAAGCTGGTTTATACTTTATACTTCAGCTACTGCATGTTACAATCATGCAGACGTGTTTGTTTGTTTGTTGTTTAGAAGAATCGGAGGTTCAGGTCCATGAGCTTTTAACTTCTCGGCTCATGTAGTCGGGGAGTTCTTTACCTCCGGCTGTTTGTGTGCTGGAGGTTCGATCTTATCAGCGGTGATGTTTGAACTTCCTTCCTTCTTGGAACGATCAACCGTTGATGTGTTCGGCTTCTGAGCAACTAACCGGGATTCAAACTCAAATGTAGGGATATTGTTGACATCTTGGGTGTAAGAAACATCAACCCTATTGACACACGTGGCTGATGTGCGTTTAGCTTCTACTCTGGGAGATGTTACACTCCGACTGCTTATGTGCTCGAGGTTCGATTTTATCAGCTCTGATGGGAAAATCTTGAACTTCCTTCTTTTCATAATTAATGTTTGATTTCCCAGTAACTAACAGACCTTGAGGGTCAAAGAGCGTCGGCTTTTGTTAATATTAAGTTGGACCTGGTTGAAGATATGAGCTTTGGTGTAAGGATTCGGAATGTGTCTGTGGGGATGTGCACCCACGTACAATGCCAGCGCTGGGTCACATGACCTGGAACCTCCACCATCACCTGACGTAAACCCAGGTGAGACGATTTGGGTGAAGCCAAAGCAGATAACAAGTTTCTCAGGACCTCTGGGATTCATTCCAGTCTGTCAAAGAACCGTTCTGGTCCATGCGACTCCTCATGAAGCTGTTTGAGAGAACGCCAACATGCAAAGCTGTCATCATCTGGGTCCATTTTTGTACCATTTTTGTACTTTCGTGGTTCGGACGTCGTCAGTATTAATCTGACGGGGGAAATCATCGGATGAGGAGGGGCGTTTAAACTTTTGACTGGTTCTACAGTCCAACAACTGTCCAACATACTAAAACACGGGTGCAATGTGTGTACATGAGGTCCCAAAACGTTAGAACATTCCACCCGGTGCATATTCAAGTGCTCCAGGGTCCAGGAAGTCCAGGAGGTGTGTTTCTCAACCCAACCGACCCCCCCCCCCCCCCCCCCCCCCCACCCCCC
>JAOTRQ010074385.1:0-22525 GCA_028565875.1 Hoplisoma paleatum
CACACACACCCACACACACACACACACACACACACACACACACACACACACACACACACACACACACACACACACCTGGATCCATGATTAAGAGCCACACAAGGATCTCCATGTAGAACCGATCGTTCGTATCTCTTTTTCGGAGACCGCAGGCTCTGTACCGACGAGACTTTGCGTAGCTGAGCGAGCGGAGACTCCTGAAGGACATAAAAAAGAAATAATCACGACACACGATCTTTAACATGGCGCATGCAGATGTGGTGAACCTCAGCTGCACTGACTGTATGAAGGGCCTGCAGGGAGGGCGCCCTCTGGAGTGGAGCAAGGCCTTTGTGAACGGGACTGGGAGACGATCTGGGTGTGGAGATGGACAACTGTTCCATGCTGTTGGAGTGACTGCCCTTCACAAGCTTCCCCATGCTGTTCAGACCCATGGACGAGAAGAACCGACGGAGAGAAAGCTTGGACCTGCCCTCTCGCTCCAACGTTCTCCTGGAAAAACATTCCAGGATAATAAACACAGTCAGGTTTATTATCCAGTGTGTAAGTACACACAAGGAATTTGGTTCCGGCTGATGGTTCCTCTCTAGTTCAATCTGAGTAAATAACAAATTACAACCTGCAAATCAACAATAAACTCTAAATATACAAGTGATTCTATTCTCGATGTTGTGATGGACTCACTGTGATACAGACAGATATTCGTCCCACTGTGGATCAGCTTTGCGGTGCCCTAGTTTCCGGAGCTCTTCTAGTTGAAGCACCACTGGTCGATGTTCTGGTGGACGAGGTGTAACACGAGTAGAATCCTTGCAGACATCATCACTCAATGACTTGGCTAAAGATAGAACAAATGACAATATTTAAAGGAAACACACACACAATCCCTGTTCAAGTACAATATGTGCATATTGGTTACATCTAGTCTGGGCTAAGAACTCTGAAGACCTTCTTGACTATCTAGTATCTGCACCAACGTTTGAAAGACTTACCAGCTTCACCTTCATCCTGGTCAGCAACCCACAATGCTGAACCTTGATTGCAGAACAGAGCGAGTCTGGGATTCTGAGACACCTTTAAAGTTCTGCTACTCTGCTGCTTCTGATGTCCATCACTCCGGAACTGGGAACTTCTCTCTGACTCATGGTCGGAATTAATCTGAAGATACTGACCTGAAGGCTGGAGCTTCACCGCCGGCTGTACCGCTGGCCTGCCCTTGGATTTCAGAGCAGATTTGATTGGCAGCTGAAGTCCGGTGGAAGTCTTGAAGCTCCTGGAGTCAGCAATCATGGGTAAAGAATGATCGATAGCGAAAGTCACACCTCGTACAGGTTTGCGTTTCAAAAGACCTCCAGAGGTCTCGTCCATGCTTGGCCTGGTCCTGGAATTCCGTCTTTGGGCTAAAAGTTCCTGACCCCGGACGTACGGACCGTGGCCGGTCTCGGCCCGGGACTCGCCCTTGCGGCTCCTCCTCCGGAGCTTCCCGAAAGCCGAAATCTGATCCTCAGCCTGACTGGCTGCAGAGGCCTTGAGGTTTTTAGTCAGAGCAAAGCTTCGTGCCAACATGTCGTCTCCTAGGTGTGCCGATTGGTCAGTTTGACCAGGACTTCGTAAGGGGTTTCTTAATTCGTTCTGCCCCTCCAGATTTGACTTTGTGGAGTCTTTGGATATGGCTTTGTCGGTCGAAGGCAGGATGCTCCCACAGCTCTCACATTTCCGGAAACCTTCCTTGAGAAGCACATTGTCAGAAGAAGGCTGTAGTTTAGGATTTCCCAAACTGCCGGTTCCCGTTTGGGAAAATACTAGACTTAGATCTGCTTTAGATTGCCCATCAATCTGGGACTGGTCTGATTTCACCGGCCTACCGATATGCACTTTATGAGCGTACTGCTGCTCTGCCTCTTGGTGGAACTGGTCCTTAAGATACTTGTGCTGGAAATCTCCACTGTCCAGAGGAGCTGATTCCTCCTGAGTGGTTGCAAGCATCGTTGTTGGCAAATGAGTGGACGGTAACACCTTCCTGCACCACAGGAATTGAAGATAAAATTACAAATACTTCCTTCCTACTATTTTCCTAGCAGGAAATAGTAAAAGGAAAAATTGAATAATTTCTCAAGGTGACTTACGGTTCTCTTGAAGGGGCTTGAGGAGCTTGATGGGTATATGCCCGAGATCGAGCCTTTAAGCGGGCTTTCTCCAGCAAACGCTTGGCCTGCTCATGACGTGGACTCAGAGTCAAGTCCATCCCAGACGCAACAGGTAAAACAGGCAACCTATAAAAGACAGAGCAGCTGCTGTAGCCTAGTGGTCAAAGCACTAGATAAGTAATCAATTGGTCAATAATCCAATGGGTTCACTGTAACTGAACTCTAAACCAGCTAATAAGGATTATTCCCACATACTTCCTAAAAAATCCCATGGATTTAGAAGGTCAATAACCCAACCTGCGCATTAGAACCCTGCCACCATCTCTAGTACTGCTCCCACTTGCTCCTAGGAGGCCGTGACTAGCACAGTTAGCTTATTTAAAACTACTCCCATATTCCAAGCACTTTAGAGAAGGTTATATTGATACCATAACACCTTACCTGAAATGATGCTCTGACCCAAAGCTTTTGCCTGCTCCCCGTTCAGTTTCTGTTAAAACCATCAAAAGAAACCATCGGTTTGTTCATGGCAAAAAGTTATGTCCTCATGTTTGTTCATTTAAGTCATCTCAACCATAATTAAGAAAGAGAGTGTGTACCATAGGGTGCACCTAGTCACAGAAGGCATACTTTACAGCCATGAAGTAAAAACTAAGTATTATTGTGCTGCCCATGTGGTGACCTGAACACTGTGAAGCTTGGCGTCACATTCTGACATTACACAACGCTCCCGAGATCCGGGAGTGGTTTCATTAGTTGGTTTTACATTATAATCCGAAATCCACTCAGCCCCCTCCCCCACAGACACAATCGGAGTATGGTGGCTCTGCAGCACATTTGCATGTTCTTTTCTGACCCAGGCATTTAATGCACTGTTCTAAACGTGTCTTTTATGCTTTAAAACAACTATGAAGTGTGGATAGGTTGTAATGAAAGGGTTTAATGTACATGGTAAAAGTCTGAACCCTGTAAGTGGGGGATTCTGAGAGATACTTTTCATCCAGTATTTGTCATGCCTATAAAATCTCTTTATATAAATAAGACACCTAATAAAAAATCCCACATGTGTGATGCACCGAGACCCCATCAGACTCAAGGAAGTTCTTTACCTGCATGATTCGGTTTGAGGTTTTTAGATTTTTGCATGCCTTCAATCTCAGTCTTGTTGCCTCCCCAATAATGTTCCGTACCCTGACCTTCAGATTCCTCAGGTTTCTCCCAAGTTTCTGGTCTTTCTTCTGACTTCTTTCTTCTTTCGTCTCTATGTGGTTTACACTTTGGTTTCTGCATTTCCACACAAACTGTTTCTTCACTCCTCGACTGCTCCTGAATATCCTTGTTTATCAAAAGGGAATCAGGTTGGATCAGAATCTCTCTCCAGAATCCTTTCGGAGGCTTCCAGGTCCTTAAAGAGATCTTGGTTTGAAGACTTTGATCCCAACCTGTGGTGATGTTTTCCAGAACTCCAGATTCAACATCAGTCTCTGTGACCACTTGAGCTTGGGAAAGCTCTTCAGCATTGGTCCTGGTTCTTCTTCTCCATTCCTGAACCTGATCCGACTTGTGTTGCAGAGGTTTGAAGGATCCCACGAGTGGACACGAGATCTGAGATCTTTCCTTCACCTTGGACTTCAGGGCGGAGACGGCCGAACCTGAGAGTCGATGAGAGGAGAGGAGCAAAGATCCCGACTGAATCGTTTTTAATTTATAAGCTTGAGTTCCTTGGCATGGAAGGTCATCGGTTCCTTCTGCTCCTTCCATTACGAGTGGCTGGAAAGGACCTAGAGTAGGTGGTAAAGAAAACGGGAGTAAAATGGAACAGTGGGTATTTTGTGATTTGACCAAGGGTTCGAATTTGTTAGACGGCAGGAGAGTGCTTGAATAATTCCGTATATTTGGCTAATTGATCAAAGGGTCTAGAACTTCCCCAGTTTACTATAAAAGCTTTTAAGTTGGTTGGAAAATAAACATGCAGTCCTGTTAAAAGAGACACTAAAGTCTCCTATTGGTACCCGGTTTCCCCCCATCCATGAACCTTGTGAATCTCTACCATGGCTGGAGACATGAAAATCCTGAGGATTTAAAAAAAAGAAAGAATTTACCTCAGCTCTAATGACGCCGTCCCAGCAACAGAACCAGTCCTAAACAGGGTCCAGTTCTGAACCGTCGTCTTTACAGAGCAACCGGAAAGTTTAGTTTTCCATGATACACATCAAGCAGCATCTCATCTGGCAGGTCGAGTCCACGACTGGTCAGTTAATCCCCAAAATCACACGGATTAAAATGAAATGAAAAAATGCCTTCTGTGCCGACTGTAGCATCCATTACGTAAGTCTAATTAAATCTGGGTGATATATGTGCTAAATAACCTCGAATTTCTGAACAACGACAAAATGAAATAAATTTTAAAAAGTGTTTTAAAAAGCAACAATATAAGAGAAAAAATCAGTTCAAAGTCCAACTACAGTGACATCAGTTTTCCTCTTTAATCACTTTAACAGGTCAAAACTACAGCACGCAGATTAATAACATGTATTTAAAACAGCTTGTGAAGCCACACGTGGCAAAATAATGCCCCAGACAGTAGAGTCGTACAGCCTAAAACCAGTAAGCTGGCACTGCCAGTCGTGGTCATCCGTTCCACAGTGGGTAGCTCAGATGGACGAGCTTTTTATCTGCAGGTAATCGCCCGATGTTCTTCATGTCCTCCTCTGCCAAGCTAAACCCGAAAACCTGCGAGACAAAACGGGCATCGAAACACACATTTACACACACACACGCTACTGAACACACATGTTTCAGAGCAATGGGCAGTTCCCTAGCCACGGCGCCCGGGGAGCCGTTAGGGGTTCGGTGCCTTACTTAAGGGTGCTTCAGTCGTAACATGTCAACTATCTGAATCAAACCAGCAACCTTCCGATCACGACCCTGGTTCGAATAATCACCAGGCCAAAACCAGTTAGTTGTCCCTAAAAGGGGCTTATTTAAGTTTTATATATAACTTTTATTAAAAAAATTATAAAATATTCCTTTTAAAATCAATGAATAAGCTTTATTAATACAGTAAACATTTTATATGAATATATGTATATTTTTCATCTACACACACCGGTGCGCTCACTCCACATGGGTGGGGTCCCAGCTCATGTGCCTCCCATCATGCAATGCGCGCAAGGCCGCCATGTCCGTGTCCTCCAGGTGGAACCCGAAGACCTGCACATGCAGACGCAGTCTTAGCAAAACGGCAGCCAACAACCCGTGGCACACACACACACACACACACACACACACACACACACAAAAGCCCAAACAGAGGAGGAGAACACGAGAAAGTTCACCGAGTGGCCAAAAGTATGTGGACACCTGAATACGAGTTTTAAAAAAGTACCCATTTGATCATGAGCATGGATCCCGAACTCACCTGGCAGTTTTCTAAAATCCGCTCGGGCTTCGTTGATTTAGGAATTGTAACCACGTCATTCTGGAAATGGATAATGGGAATAACAACATTTAAAAACATGAGCATCAGGGGGGAAATGTATCACTGCAATATAAAAATAATGAGTACTACTGTATATTAACAACATAAACACGACTATAGTATACATGAATATAAAAATACAAAATCTTTTATTGAAAATGTTGGTCGGGTCCGGACCCTCTTACCTGCAGGCTCCAGCGAATGCAGATCTGTGATGCGGTTCGACCGTACTTCTTCCCCAGACTCATGATGAGTGGATGCCCGAGTGCTTCACCTTTGGCGAGAGGGCAGTAGCCTTCGAACACCGTTCGCTGTCTGCGGCAAAACTCGACGAGTTCCCACGGCTGCTGGAACGGGTGGAACTCCACCTGTACGGACCGGCACCACAGGTTCTACCACCAGACGGCGAGGATGTCTGGATTGGCCGTATCGTTAACCTACCTGGTTGACGTGAGGCGTCAGGCTGCCGTCTTCCTTCAGCTCCTCCAGATGTGGGATGAGGAAGTTGCTCACGCCGATGGCTCGGCACCATCCTGCAGTGATTGGAAACGGAAGTCACTTTCGGGACTAGAACACATGTTCCGTCATGTTTACTGACACACATAGTCGAACATTTGATGGGACCTCCACCTTCGTCGTATAGCTCCTCCAGAGCCCTCCACGTCTCCATCCGGACCTCCCTGTTCGAGCGTCCTGGAACCAGGCAGTCGGGCCAGTGCATTAGATACAGATCTACAAATAAATAAAACACAAACACATCCATCAGACATTAAACCTCAGTCACCATTCACTAGGGAAGCACTTCTGTAAGTCGCTCTGGATAAGAGCGTCTGCTAAATGCTGAAAATGTAAATGTAAATGTAAATCACCATCGTGGACACGCATCTATCTCGGCTTATACCTAGATACTCGACGCCCAGGCGAGCACAGGAAGCCCGGCATGCTTGCTTGGCCCTCTGGTGGCCGTAATCCCCCGGCCAGAGCTTGGTGGTGATCCACAAGTCTTCCCGTGGCACTCGGCTTTCTGTAATTGCTCTCGCCAGGGCTTCCTCGCAGCCATAACGTTTTGCCGTGTCTATGTGCCTGATGCCGCAGTCTCGGAGAGCGTAGACGACCGCGTCATGGGAGTAACCACCCGAGTGCGACGTTCCTGGGTAAAACAAACAAACAAACTTGAAGTGTCTCAGACTCGTTTGTGTGTTATTTACTCATTTGACCGAATAAACAGTTCAAGTGTTTATCTTGCTGTGTAGCCACGGAAACAATGGAATGCTTGTAGTTAAAGTAGTCGCTCCCTGTATATGTCGGTGCCGCGATGTTTACGAACTCAACCTTCAGTGATGGAGCAGTGAGCAACTCCATTTATAATATATGCAAGACATTTTGTTTCATTCGACAGAACCGATTAAACTCGTAAGTTAAGTTTAACTGGACCCGATTTAAAAACGTAAACACGTGGGTTAAGAAAGGGGCGTGTCACGTGACACCCCCCCCTCCATTCTAAGAAGAATCGATTCAGTTTCGAATCAGTTTTGTTGTTTGATAGCAAACGATTCAGTAAACATGAACTTTAGGAATTTCAAGTGCACGTTACTGTGAGGTTTTGGTGCTAAACAGCGCCGTCTGTGGAGAGAACTTGAACTTACCAGTACACTGTTTCAAACAAACAAAGCAATGACAACAAATGCTCTACACAGACTTAGTAAACAATGCAAGTGTGCAAATGTACTCACCTAAACCAAGAATCGGGATCTTTAATCCATTCGAGAGCGTCACTTTGTCACAAAACTGCATGGCGACGGCCAGAATCGTTTTTACAACAAAAAAGCTCCTTCGGCGCAGAGTCGACTCCGTGAAGAGTCGACTCTCGTGTTCGAGGAGCCGAAATTTTATGTCAAATGCAGGCGTTTGAGGAAGATTCGACACGGTGAACCCGTATCGGCTCATGTATCATTTATCGTGTAGTTTTAAGCGTACTCGAGTTTCGGTAAATAAAACCTAGACAATAAATTCAATCGAGTCGACTCTATAGTTCGAGGAGTCGAATGCGTGTGTCGAATCTGATTTTTAAAAAGCAGTTTTATTTTTGAACCTGTATCGGCTCATGAATCGGTTCATTCTGTCAATTAACGTAATAAACCGAGGTAAAGCTCGTTTTAAAAATACTATTAAAACATAAAACATATTAGTATAAACCGAAATCAATATTGTGGTTGTTTGAACTTTAAACAAACAGAAATAAAGGCACTCGACGCAAAAAAAAAAACTCTGCGCATGCGTAGTAGTAATCAGGCTCAATACACACCATGTAAACAGAAAGGCTTATATTGTTATTTTAAATAAGAACACATCTTGTCGCTCAGCTGAGACTTTATTCATGTAATAAATGTACGTTTTAGCAGTATTTAATGATGTTTGCTTATTAAGTGTGTTGGATATGAACTTACTTCATATAAAGCGTCTAATAAATAATGACAAAGAAACAATCGTGCCAATGAATAGTGAACAAAAGCGAAGCTGAAACTTTATTACCAAATCATTTTATTTTTGTATTATTTGTAAAAACCGCTGCTCATGCGCACGGGTCTGACGCATAATCGTCCGTGTCTAAGGTCTGCTGAAAGTGCGACATCTACTGGCTGTTTGAGGAATACAGCGAGTCTCGCACGATCGCGTGTCAGTGGACGCCGGTGCTCGTCTGTCGCTCCTCCTCGACCAGCGTGACAGGTTACGAAAAGGTAAAGAAAGAGATTTCCTGAGGCTGGGTCATCGCAGCAGCACCGTCTCAATACTTCACATATTCAGACTGAAGGGACTACGAGAGAGAAAACACAACGAATTAAGCGAATAATTTAACAACAATCGTATAGTGCTCCACCTTGTGGTCTGTGTCGTTACAGACAAAACACACACATTTTATAGACTAATGTGACTAACGTGAGATTGTGTAACTATTTGGAGAGGTACTAAAGACCCGATGTTAAACTCACAGGTATGGAGCGACTGAGATGTCCACTGGTGAGTATACCACGTCCGGGCCGGACCGGACCTCTGGGATTCGTTCGGAGACCCCCCATCAGTGGGTCGCCCGTGTTTTCTGGCTCCTGTTGGAAACCCAGCGCGGGGTATCCGGAGCTCCCGGCCAGGACGGACGGGGGCAGCAAGAGCGGAACCCGTGTGGAATACGAGGCCGAGGAGACGTCCTGCTTTCGGAGGTGGTCCGGACCGTGGAGGTTCCCGAGCGAGCGTGCCAGGCGAGGTTTAAAACTGAGGGGCAGAAGGGAATGGAGACGAGGTTAAAGAGCGTTGGCTGACGTTGGCTGACATTCGCTGTTCGCCTCACCTCTTTAGGTTCCCGGGAGATCCCGAGGGGCCTCGACGAGGGGCCCCGGAGAACGGGAGCTGGATTTTGGAAGACTTTAAAGGAGAAAGCGTAGCAGGGATGTTGGGAGATATTTTACTGAAACGATGAAATGAACAAGTCAGTACAGTACAGAAGTAGTACATGATAATTTAGAGAAGGTTCTGGGTTTGCATGTTCTCCGTGTGTCCACGAGGGTTTGCGACGGGTACTCCGGTTTCCTCCCACAGTCCAAAAACATGCAGGTAAATCAAATGGCAAATCGAAGACACCAAATCGTCCATGAGTGTGTCTGATGTGACTCGTGTACCAGTTTGAATCTTGTGGGATGAATCTTGAACGTTTTTTGTCATGGATACGACCCCGCGGGTTCAAAACATGACGTTAAAATGATCAATAAACAATAAACAATACCTGCGAATGGACCGCTGACACTTCAGTGCTCGGAGTCTGTCCCCCTGAGTCTGAGCCACGAGTCCAAATACGTCTTCCATCTGTGTAGGAGAGGACGAGAACACACAAGAACCTTCAGAGTCCGTCCGTCCATCCATCGTCTAGTGTTACCACCACTTAATGGTATAAGACTACAGTGGGACACACACTGGGAGAATACACTAAACACCTGAACAGGTCGCCAGTCTGTTGCAGGGTAAAGAGACAAACATGTATACACACATTCTGGTATATTTAGTAAGTCACCTCGTCTGTGTTTTGGACCTTCAGAGCGTTGCTGCTGATGGAGACGTGGTCCATGCTGGAGATGAGATGGAGCAAGTCTCTGCCTTCATCTCTGCCTTCATCTCTGCCTTCATCTCTGCCTTCATCTCTGCCTTGCCTCTGCTGTTTGGATCGGTACAGATCTCCGTCCATCCACATGTTCTGCTGTTTCCTGCGTGGACACAGAACGGCGTTTCATCTTGTTGAGGTGTCCTCAGAGCAAAAACCATATAGCAGGGTCCCCCAATAGGCGGGCCGTGGGCCGGATTAAAACCCGCAAGAGCTTATACAGTGACCCGTCGTCGTTGACACGCTTACGTTGACAAGAAGTGGGTTCGTCATGTCTATAGAACATGATGACAACGTAAACAATCATTTATTAACATAAAAATGTCTCCGGTGTATATTTTACGATAAATTAATTTGTGTACTGTGGATGTGTAAAAAAAATGCAGCCTATGACCGCGGCCCTCGTCTGTGCGATGATCATGACAAACATTTTGTATAATGTGCACCCCTGCAATATAGTCTAGGCTCAAAATGTACACGTAGCATGACGAGACACGTTTATGGATTACACACTCTTCTAGAAAGTTCTGCTGGGGTCCGATGACAGAACCGGGCCTGCAGATGCGGATCCAGGCGATGGCCTCTGCAGCCGTGAAGCCGTAATGCTTCATGAGGTAGCAGCCAATCAGAGTGCCTGTTCTGCCCAGACCGGCTGCACACACACACACACACACACACACACATATCACAGAAACATAAGTGTTAGGATGATAAATAAGTGCGCCATCTAGCGGAATCAATATAAAACCCTAAAAGAATGCAAGTCGTCTGTTCGCGGTGTTTTTGGCGTCACACCTTTGCAGTGGATGGCGACGGCGCCGTCCGCCGTCTCGCAGATGTGTAAGAAGCGTCGGACGATGAGGTCGCTGGGCGTGCTGCCGTCCATGAAGAAGAGCTCGTGATGCGCGAAGCCGGCGTCCGTGAATCTGCTTCCGTCGTAGATCTTCCTGTTGAGCCGGACCACGTCGCTGACGTCGTGCTGACGGAAGTACGGGAAGTACGCCTCCGGGGCGTGGTGCAGGAAACCTGACCAACGGTAATAATCACAGGATTAGGTGAATGCAATTATGACCTCTAGTGGCCGGTCAGCGATGCCCTGTACGGAGACCAAAGGGGCATTGAACAGGGTGTGTCTCTCTGTACACAGCCGTTCGTAGAGTGTATTGTATGTATGTCGAACCCGCACTAATTCCAAGTGGAAGAATCGTGGGGATGAATGGGAACGCCGATGCCGTCGTCACTTACCGTTCTCCATTTTGCTCCTGGGATGAGGGCCGCTGAAGGCCAGAAGCTTTCCTGGTACGATCCAGTTGAAGTCGCCGTTTTCGACGCGCTAGACGCAGTAACATCCGTTCAAACGTCAGCGTCCGGAGTTTAATTACAAGTGCATGTTTACAAACTGTTACCTCGTAATGCTCGTACTCCTCGACGTCGAAGGTCTCGAAGTCGAAGAAGCCGTGCTGCAGGGCCTTAGAGAGGGTGGGATATACATTCATCGTTTGGGAGGGGGGAGGGGGGGGGAACAGCAGATTTTGGAGTCCCCAAAATAATACGCACTTATAAGACTCACCTTCCGGACGCCTTTCAGACAGTCGAGGACGGTGAGGTCGTACGTGCAGCTCCCGAATGCGGCATCTCTGGAATAATGGCACGGCGGTCAGGTATACACACCACATAGTCGAAAGTATGTGGACGCCCCTGCTAATTATTGACTTTGGCGTGTTCAAAATGGCTCCCTGTTCCCGACGCTGATTGGTGCATAATAACACCACGTAGGGAAGTGAACGGCATACGATTACAGAATTCAGTAAAAATAAAAGACTTATTTCATTATCGGCTCGACTTTGCTACTAGTCTTCGTGTCACACGTGGCTTATATAGATATAATATATATATATATTATAGATAGAGGCTTATTTTGCTAGTCCCGGGTTCGACCCGCAGGTAGACCCGGCGGCTTTCTGTCGGGAGTTTAAAACGTTCTTCTAAGTGTCTGCGTGGGTTTTCCCCCAGGCGCTCCAGTGTCCTCCTACATTCCAGAAACACGCAGTTAGGGCAAAATTAAAGATGCAAAATGATCCATGGGTGTGCTCGATGTGACTGGTGTGATGACCGAACGTCGCGTGTTACCTAAAAGCAAAGACATGACGCTAAAGGCGAAATGAATAAACTAATAACCTGAACGGCATGTAAGAAAGATTGGTTCCTGAGATCAGGGCACCGTGGACTTCCTCTGGAGTTCTCTTCAGGTAGATCACCTACAGTCAGAGCAGAAGTGTCACTATCATCATCCGACATCTCTCTGATCTGCATTCTCAACACGATATATAAGGAGAGAGAGAGAGCGAGAGAGAGAGAGAGAGAGGGAGAGAGAGAGAGAGAGGGAGAGAGAGAGGAAGACCCACAGCGTAGGCGCTGACGAGGAAGGCCGCGTTTGCTCTCTTGTGCTGGTCGTAGCAGGTGTAGTGGATGATGCGCTTCCTGGAAAGAGTGAAGGACTGAAAAAAAGCCAAAAAAAAAGTGTTAAAACTTAAACAGTACACACACACACACACACACACACACACACACACACACATTAGTAAATAGTACACACACACACACATTAGTAAATAGTACACACACACACACACACACACACACATTAGTAAATAGTACACACACACACACACACACACACATTAGTAAACAGTACACACACACACACACACATTAGTAAATAGTACACACACACACACACATTAGTAAACAGTACACACACATTAGTAAACAGTACACACACACATAAGTAAATAGTACACACACATTAGTAAACAGTACACACACATTAGTAAACAGTACACACACACAAGTAAATAGTACACACACATTAGTAAACAGTACACACACATAAGTAAATAGTACACACACATTAGTAAATAGTACACACACACACACACATTAGTAAACAGTACACACACACACATAAGTAAATAGTACACACACATTAGTAAACAGTAAACACACACATTAGTAAACAGTACACACACACACATAAGTAAATAGTACACACACATTAGTAAACAGTACACACACACATAAGTAAACAGTACACACACAGATTAGTAAATAGTACACACACATTAGTAAACAGTACACACACAGATTAGTAAATAGTACACACACATAAAAGGCATACACACAGTTTAGTAAACAGTACACACACAGTAAAATCTGTACACGTAATTTAGTAATTTTGTACCCACAATTTAGCAAAATTATTCGCACAAATTTGTAAACAGTACTCACTGCATGACCCCAAAAGACATATCGTTGTTTATAATAAACATAAATACATACATCATTAAATAATAGCTACATTCTGGGTTACAAACGACTAAACTGGTGTGTTTTCCCATTAGTGACCACTAGGGTTTTTATTATGATGATGATTTCGTACGACGCGGATCGTTCTGGTCTGCACTGCTGCTTTAACTTTTGTCTGTACATTTCACGTCACCACCACAGAAGAGGTTTTGGGGTCGTACTTGATTTAGTGAAGTTGACGTTTGATTTAGTATCTCGTTATTACCCACCTTCAGCTTCTTGTTGAGTTTACAGCAGTATCGGTACAGCATGGCCAGATTAAGGGGCCCGAAATCTGCGTAGAAACTGACACACACACGTTCATTTACTCAGAAAGGTCGTTTCAAGGTTGCCTAGTGTGTCTGTACTTTTCTTATTTCATAACCTACGGTCATTAGTGGAGCGTTTATGTTGTTATAATCAATGTAATTAACTGTATAACAGTCGTCTATTTATGTGTCACTATTTATTACATGAGATTAGATCAGCCGCGTCTTTACGTGTACGGTGTACATTTTGTCCAGGCCTCCAGGCCTGTAGGGGGAGCCTCTGGGATGATATCACTCACGGCCGGTCAGCCTGTCGGGTTCTGTGCGACGTGACGCTGCTTCCACCTAGAGGTGATAGGAGGCAATGACGCCCGTGATGCGGACTCACTTCTCGTAGACGAAGTCGTCATCTGTACAGAAGTAATGTGTGTTCGCTGTGCTCTTCGGTTTCCCCCGGAGAGTAGTGAAGTATAATCGATCTGTAGAACAAAAAAATATATATAATTAAAACATTATTATTATCTCCTTTATTACATTCTGTTGAGCACTTGGGAGGGGGGAGGGGAGGGGAGGGAACCTGGTACCTGTAATCAGCTCAGCAGCTCTGAGGAGGTCCTTCTCATTCGCCATATCGTTCGAATGTTTCAACATTTGCTCAAGTGGCTCGTTTAAAACACATTAAAACGCGCAATAAAGTTATTAAAATCATTCCCTCGTTGAATATAAACAGTCCCAAGTCGAGCTCGGTTACTTAATATTGATTAAAAAACCTCAATTGAAACCGGTCCCGAAGCGAATCAAACTTCCACCGTGATCCTTGGGCTGCGTCTCAATCCGCACCCTCGTACACTAGCCTAGTGAACAATATCCCGCCGGGTCTCGCTTCGTTTCGCTCCCTATCAAGTCGCGGACGATGCGGATTGGGACGCGGTCGTCGAGCTTTAAAAGGCTTGTGTGTTGCCTAGGAGCGGCGCGAGACGACGCTTTGAACGGGGCGAAGCTACGTCCAATCGGCGCTCGAGACGCAGCGCGCGACGTCAAAAAAAAAAGGCGGGAGAAGTTTTAGGCGGGTCGGGAAGGCTGAAGGATTGAGGCTAAGCTAATCTTTAAAGAGGAGCTTTTAAAAAAGTGTCTTTTACTACAGTATACACACTGGGCGAACAAACTAAACACCTGAACAGGTCGCCAGTCTGTTACATGGTACACACACAGGTCCATTTCAGTAAATCCAATTAACTTGTCTTTGGACTCTGGGAGGAAACCGGAGTACCTGAAGTTAACCCACACATACATGAGAACATGCAAAGGAAGAAGGTCAGCCATCATACGGCAGCCCCCACCCCCCCCCCCCCCCCCCCCCCCCGCTGGGTTAAGGGTCTTGCTCAAGGACCCAACAGTGACTGTGTTCTCTACCCACTAGGCTACACTGTCCCACATTTAGGAATCATTCCTCCGCATTGAACCCAAGCCGGCCAATCAAATACACATTAGTGTGAACAAGCAGTAGGGGGTAGCAGCGAGCACACGGGTCCGGCGTGGTGTAGCAACCCTAGCCACGGCAACCGGGGAGCTGTTAGGGGCTCAGGACCTCATTCTAAATGCATTTAAATATCACATCGAAGCAACTTAACAGAATACAGAACCAACAGACCAACAGATCTAGAACCTAGAGTTTAACAAGCCAATGGAACTCAACAGGAACGTATTCTACCTGAGTGGACGTCACCAATAATAGTTTCAATCAATAAATTAAAGTTCTACAGTGTAACTCCACCACAACTCCAAAAGTACAAAAAAATTATTTTCTGAATGAGCATCTCGGTAGTATTTTATGATTACAGACCAATTAATGTTCTTTACCAGGGACACGAGGCAATAAAGATTTTTGTTGCATGTTTGCAACAATCTGTGCTGTTTTATTTTTAACAATAAAGCCAGATTTGGACTGCAGACAGGCCAGTTAAGCACACACACTCCTTACCAAGCAGATCAGTGTAGTCGTTACGAACACCGACTCACAGTCACATTCAAAATGATAAAACCCCAAGACTGTAATAAAGTGAAAGTAGCAGTTTAGCATCAACTAATGTAAATACAAGATATTTCGCAAATATCTACAGATCTGGGGATATAAATATGATCTGACCATCTATGTTATAGCTATTTAAGTCAAACCTCACCTGTGATGTGGGTGATCCAGGTTGTTGGGGGCACCATGGCTGGAGGTCCTCTCTTGACTCGCCAGTGCCCCCCCAAAGCTGGTGAACGGTACATGCCTTCATTGGGGTCAGTAATGTCAGAGTGATTATTTAATTCCTACAGAAGTCCTTTGGGTGGACCAACTGGCATCGTGAATCAAGGAATTTGGAAGATTTGTCTGCGAGAACCCAGGAACAGAAACACTCACCTGAGAATGTGACACGGAACCAGAGAAAGAGCAGCTTAAGTTACAGACTCAGGTTGCTGCCAAAAAGCACTCAGCCAGTGGGCTAATACAGAGATCCGTTACACGAGCCTTCCATAAGTCAGGAGATGCTTCATGAAGCTCGGTCTTGGACTTCGGGACGACTACGTTTTGGACCGTTAAGGTCTTAAGGTCTTCAGCAGCAGCTTGAACGATCTTGTCTGACTCTGGACAAATAAACAGTCCAAGAACTGGTCGATGTAAGATGTTTTTTATACATATCCGGTGTCATAGAGGCAGGCCTGTCTCATGACGAGGTTAAAAAGATAGGTTATTAGTATAGTGTGCAGAGATCAGAAACCTAAGATGGCGTGTTTATTTATGGCAATACTTGTCATCTAGAGAGAGTCTAGAGTCGTCCCAATCAAAAATCGACAACAATTATATCTGGTTGTTGTTGTTGTGAGCTTTTCATCCAGCTGCGTTTCCTTCAGGTTCTTCACTGACCAGATAACAAATGTGTTCAAAAACACACAAATTAATTTACTTATTAGGCTCGAATACCAAAATACAAATAAAATAGAAACACAAAATTAGTATACGACAATCAAAGAATACGTAAGTTAATAACATAACTTGACAGTAAATATTTCTGTGCCAGTGACATATTTATTTACACCTATTTAATCCTGATGTTTTGCTTTCTCGAGCTAAGAATACAATTGTTGTAGTTCAACGCTTGGCCACAAGGTGGTGCGAAAGCTTAGAAAAATCGGAATTAATTTCAAAAGCATTAGGAAGAAAAATTTAATCTCCAGGATCACACAATCCAATAATGACCGAACACACACACACACACACACACACACAGTTTCCTCCTACAGTCCAAAAACATGTTCATGTTGTTAATGACTGTCTGATATAACGTTGTGTACTGATGAAATGTGTGTAATGATCATGAAAATAACTGAATAAAATAGTTAAAATCTTTAATAAATAAATATTTTTATTCTAGCTTAGCTGGACTTTGTCTCTGTACATGTAGGTGACCTTGAGAAGCTGAGTCAGTCTGGACCTGGAAGGATCAGCGATGTGTGTGTGTGTGTGGAATGAGATTAGAATCTCGGACTCCGCCGGGTCATCAGTGGTGTGTTGAATAAAAACATGTTTGTCATGATGGTCCTGGAATCACTGAGTAAAGGATGAGGGCATGAAAGTTATTTCACTTATTGTCTTTCTTTTTGGTATTTTTTTTATTACTAACATGTTGCTGCTAATAAAATATTATATTGTGTTACTACTTTACTATTGTGTATCTAATATGTATTTATACGCTGGATGTCCAAGGTTCCGTTTTGGAACAGACAATGTTTGTTTTGCTATCATCATGAACAAATGGAGCGTCAGTCAGACACGAGATGAGCTTTAACAGTACGCAGACTCCATTTAAACTTAAAGCGTTTAAAAAAAAAAGCATCGCAGAAAAAACACGACACGCACGACATTAAAGAAAACAATGGACGTGAGTTCTGTCCAGAATCATCGTGAAACCAAACAATACGACAAAGAAGAAGCATTTTTGGTCCAAGCTTTAACTTGGGACAGTAGTACGAAACGTGACGTCTGAACCGGAGCTTTTTATTGCAGTTACTACATGGGCGGAGCTTGCACCATAATGGAAATTACCCAGAATTACACCCGGCGCTGAGTTATGTGCTTCCTTCCTTTAATCGCGACCGGACCTACGATCGAGCCTTGTGGGACGCCATGACCAAATCCAAGTTCAAAAATGGTGTTTCCAGGGCAGTTCTCAGGGGCCCCCGAGAGTCTGTGCTCCATGTGGTTGTCTCAAAGTGGTTGTATATAAGTTCCCGACTCTGGAAGACCTCGAGAATGGAAGCTGCACCACACCGGCGGGACAGAACGCGTTACTAACGGATAGAAGACGCTTGGGAATGCGACGTGTGAGAAACATGAAGAAAGGCGCTTTCAAGACAGCTAATATTGCAGCTTGCTACCTGCTGAAAGGTCTACGTTCCCCTTCTACCCAACGAAAACCCAAACAAAGCTCTTGTGGAATGTTCCATATGGCGTACTCCCCCCCCCCCAAGGAGCAATCGAGCTAAATTCTGCAGGAAAACTCTCCGGCAGGTTCTAATGAAGCAGCAACTGGTTCAAATTGCATTGGCATCATGCTATAAACACACAAACAACAAGAAAACGAGTTGGCGTTCGCCACCGTGAAAGAGCTAGCGACAGACGGGTGACAGGTGGAAGCTTTTCAGGTACTGGCATTGAAGCATCAACATTCCTTTCGTAGTCATCTATGGAGCGGTGTTCTGATAAGGTCGTAGCCTATGATTGACAACTATTCCACGTCCACTTGGGGCCTGTGCAAAAGGGGGAAGCGAGCATCCTGTAAGACACCTCTTCCAAATACGCTTAGAATTGACTTGAGGCGACCTTTCCTATCAAGAGTACGCCACGATACCACGACCCCGCCGCCTGGACCACGGTCTCTAAAGCAAGCCGTTCGGACAGGGTCGAGATCTCTGCAGTATCGTCGCATCGCTCCTGGAACGTCATTTCAAACGGACCACGGGTTGAGCCTTGAGGGACACCAAAGTAACAGAAGTGTTAAACAAGGCCTACACGCTATGAGAGGTCGTTTGTTTTAAGCCGGTACAGTTCTCTTAAAGAACCATTTACATCGAGTCCCCCCTCCCCCCCCTGTCCCCGGTTACCCATCTGTAGCCAGTTAGTTCACTGTATTCAGTGGCGCTTCTGGCCATCGTCCTATCAAAGCGACCTGAGGGTTTAAAACTACGTCTACAATTCCATATTCGGGACAGACGTTCACACGACATCCTCGGATAACATTTTCAGTTGTAATCGACAAAGGCAGCTTTCCTTCAGATAAATAACAATATAATGTACATTCTTTAAAAAATGAAAAAAACAAAACATTAACGAATGATTGCTAGAATGTCTACGACAAGAACACGACGGTCTTCATAAAAACATACACAGGCGTGGTCTTCAACAGACATGGTCCATGTTCTTGTTGGCGCTCCGGAGTCATTTGTTGCTGATTATCACACTCGTATCCCTGTGTAGGTACTTATGACATCACAGGTTCGAGGATTTCCTTTTCTCTTGTCAATGTCAGAATTCAAGGCAGTAACGATAAAACGAAGAGAAAATGTGGCTGCCTGTTCTTGTGCTAGTGGAGTGGAGGGTGGGGGTGGGGTGGTAATGTGATTGGTACGTCTCCGAAGCCGAGTGTGTGTGTGTGTATATGTGTGTATGGATAGGCAGCTTTGTGATGGAGTACTCGAATAGTCGTGGAAAGTTTAAGGCCCCTGAGGAGACTCCGGGTAGATCCAGGGTTCAACAGAGCCCTGATGAAGAAGAGGAGGAGGAGGATTGGGGGGGGTGGCGGCATGAGGGCGGAGGTCAGGTGTCGTCATCCGTGTCCTCGATCAGGACCTTGGTGTCACGCATTTTCGACCTGGGTGGAAATGAAAAGCGTGCTTAGAGACACAGGAAGACAAAATGTGGAATTTTAACTGGACCTGTGGTCGAGACTTGGGGGACGCCATGGCAACATAATTCATTAAAAGTGTTGGGCAAAGTACAAGGAAAGCAAAAATATCAATCGCACTTTGGTATGTGAAAGGCTGCCATTAGAAAAGCCAAAAGATTCGTAGCCATTTGCTATTATTATATATAATTAATATATATATGTTTTATATATAATTATACATATATACGGCATATTTATAACTTTTATATACTATTATTAGTGCAATGAAATGGTGAACCGGTGGTGAGATGCTGGACGTACTGGGAGGCGAGGCGGGGTCGCCGTAACGACATGCTGTAGCTTCTCTTCCAGCTCTTCTTGCCCTGACGGTTCCTGACCCCGTCCTCCTGGTCCATCATCTGCTCCAGCAACGTCTGGTCGTCTGCGTTGAGCGGCGCCACCGAGATGTCACGTACGGCTCTGAACTCACCGCAGTTGTTCAGATGCTCGTTCTCCAGACGGAAGAAGTTCCAAACGAAGCGCCTGGTGGGGGAAGAGAACGATGGCTGAGAAGCAAAACACCGACGGCACGGGGGCAAACGACTGGTTCTGCAAAACACCCCCCCTCCCACCACAAACAAATACTAGTTGTATTTAAGTTATGGGGGTAGATTCTTACCTGAAGACCTCGAGCGGCGGGAGGATGGTTGTTACGATTTTTAGGGTGGGGTCGGGAATCTTCAGCACCTTGAGGGTAAGAGGAATGGCCCAGGCGAAGCGCAGGATCACGTCTTCTAATATGGCACAGTAATAATACGCCTGAAAGCAGAGAAGATCCGACACCGAGGTGAAACACATGTACGGTGTGTGTGTGTGTGTGTACCCCTGCAACAGACTGGCGAACCCATTCAGGTGTTTACTGTATTAGCCGGCGCTACAGTACAGCGTTTGGAACGAATGGTGTTGATTTACTTTCTGTGGGTAGACGATCTCCTCTCTGAGAAGCATGTTCTCGCCGGCGTTCCGGTCGAACAGCCCCCAGTCCATCTTCAGGTCCCAGATGAGCGTGTAGCAGGAGTTGACGATGTGGCAGGAGATCAGCAGGTACAAGAAGATCTGCATGTCCGCGTGGCTGTCGGCTAAACAAAAACAAAACATCGATACGTCAAACACGGTGTGAGATGCCAGGAGGTACACTTCTATTCCCCGAATCTTTATCATGTCTACTTTCATGTCCAATCTGTGCAGCTCTAGCTGTGCTCTCTTGCAGGAACCTCGAGCAGCCAGCAGAGGTTGCAACGGCAGCAAGAACCAACTGTGTCATGTAATTAATGATACATTTATAAACTCTACTGATAATAATAATAATAACTGGCTGAAATCCTGATACACAAAACAAATCTAAGCCAGAGACTTTCTGAGAACTAGTCTAGTCTAATCTAGTCAAATGTAGTCTAGTGTAGTCTAGTCTAGGGTCTTCACACCAAACAAACCTAAGAGCTGCCGATTTTAGAAGCTGAGGAACGGGTCTCGTACCTTCGTGTGTGTAGTAGAGAGCTCTGAAGATCACCACGAAGAAGGTGGTGGAGTACTTCCCGGCGTTGACCAGGTGAGGAAAGGCCCGTTTGGTGTCCCTGTAACGCCTCAGACACTGAACGAATCGGAACCAGGCCGGGAGACAGTGGATGACGGCACGGACCCCGTACGAGTACGAGTTACACATGCTGACGCCTAACAGAAACATCAAACACACGGCATTATACAACTCGCACACGCCAAGCACCTGACGATACGATACGGTTCACGGTAAGATTGTTACAATACCAATAAACATTCACGTTCTCTGTGGAAAACAAACAACGGTTCAGTATAAAGACGCGGTTATTATTATTATTATTATTATTGCGATAAAGTCTGTGTATGAAATGTTGTGTTTACTATTTCTTATTAGAAAAGGAATTTATCAAACCAACGAGCACCATTTTATTTCTGCGGTTGGTGAAAACTAAGCCCCAAAAAACCCTCACTGGTTCCATCAATCTATAAATACACCGGTCTTACCGTCGGGGGTGGAGTTTGTGTCGCTCCAGTCCAGCGCCACGCTGTAGAAGCACACGAGGTACTCCAGGTCCAAAAGGACCACGCCCAGAGAGTTCAGCTGATCGGCCAACCAGAAGTCAGCAAAGCCGACGCGGTGGAAGGGGGCGGTGACCACTCGAAACTGAGACCAAAATCAACCAGGAATCCATTATTAAAGATGATTAATGTAACGGTTAAAGTTTACATTTATATAGACTGTTGGAGGGGGTGTTTACTTATCTGTCTGTCTCGGTCTGTCTGTCTGTGATAATAAAGCCTCTCTCTCTCACTCTCTCTCTACACCATTTTAATATCATACGTACGGAACCCAGAACACTTTTGCTCGAGATAGAACGACAGACAGATACATACATAGACAGGCCAGATGGAGAGACAGACAGCTGACTAGATAGACACCTAGACAGAGTTAGATAGAGACAGACAGCTAGACAGTTAGAAAGCTAGATTGACAGATTAAAAGACAGACGACTAGATAGAGACAGACAGACGGACAGATAGATATAGAGACAGCTAAATAGATAGACAGACAGGCAGACACAACTAGACAGACCGGCAGCTATACAGAATTAGAGACAGAAAGCTAAATAGATAGACCGACAGACAACTCGACAGATAGACAGATTCAAACAGGTAAATAGATCGACAGCTAGACAGACACACAGACAGAAAAACATCTATACATCCAGACAGACAGGCAGCTACATAGATCGACAGCTAGACACACAGACAGCAATAGAGGCAGGTAAACAGACAGACTACAACTCAGGCTTTATAGCTCTCGCACCCTGACCGCCTCACATGAGCAGAAGTTTTTGGACGCCCCCCGCAGGCGCTTGATTGTGTTTCCTCACCAGTAGTTTGAGGAGCCAGAAGCGCGACTTGTAGTAGCAGGTTTTAAACGGGTTGATGAGGAAGAGGAGGAAGAAGCTGTAGAGCGCCAGAGGACTGACATGAAGAGGAACGTGTAACCAGGCCGAATAAAAACATGTGAGGATACTCACACACCACAGAACCCCCAGGAACCCAGCGATCTGTACACACACACACACACACACACACACACACACACACACACACACACACACACACACACACACACACACACA
>JAOTRQ010074386.1:0-12093 GCA_028565875.1 Hoplisoma paleatum
TAATAATGCATGTTGGTGGTGGTGAATGATTGGTGAATGTTTTCCTGATCATTCTGTAACTTTTCCTCTTTGTATTTGTATTCTTTTCACAATGATCCCATTTATTATTGGTTAAAAAAAGCACTACAAGCTGTAATAGTTTGTGACTCACAACTGTCATGGCTGGACAAACCAGACTGGACATAATGTCGTCCCTCCCTCCCTCCCTCCCTCCCCCCCTTTCTCCCACCCCGCCATAAAAATAACACCAAAAAAGCAATAGAAATACAACACTTTACTAGGCATTAAGATTTGTTTAGAAATACAAAAAAATGAACTAGGTATGTTAAACTTAGTACTACTATGGGGAACATCCACGATGCAATACAACACAACACAATAACATGCGGCGGTTAAAGTGAATGGCGGTGCAGGAAGCAATAAGGGTGACGACACGCAGAGGAAACAAAGTCTTTATAGCTTTTTCCACTCCACCAATCAGGAGCCACGTCACGGACACAGGTGGATCCTCTCAAGTCTGGCAACCTGTCATTTAAACAGTCATAGATGATACACAGGAGTGGAAGTGGAACAACACGGTACACCGTATGTTCCTTATAAAACTAACCCTGTACAGAACAATCTACCACACACGAGGTCGTGAAAGCATTCAGGATATGGAGTAAAAAAATGGCCAATTGTGTGTAGCGAAAGTGGAAAAAACGGTATTAGAATTATATAATATATAATGATGATGTAGGCACAGGCATACGTTTAATACCATTGTTACGTCACACGGGTCACCGCTGCGTCAAGAAATGTCAGATTCATCCAATATGTTTGAGAAAACAAGCTTATGATGTGGACAGAGGAACCGAATTAGTTATTCAGGCTAAGAAATGAGCACATCTAACCCACATCTATCATTGTTGAGCAGCTCAAGTCTCGCATTAGACAAACTCTTATAATCGATTTGATGCCATTGGTCGCCACGTCTTTAATTTATCAGTAACGAGATCGTTTATGGAAACGGTGCAAATGCTCATCACACGATGTTTGAGTGTCTTGCAGACGTCGTCTTTGAACTTGAATTGAACAAATGACAAATTCTCTTGACGGCGGTGAACAAAATGACCGTTTTCTGTACATATGAGCTGCTGGTGAAAGCAAAAATAGGAAAAGGAGACGAGAACATTTTATAAAACAAAGATCCAAGATCTTGGATAAACATCACAGAGAGGTACTAATGATAAATGACATTGAAGCTGCACTTGACAAAGATATATTAGCCCTGTCCAGAATCACACACCAGTGGTGCCAGTGGTATATCTTTCTACTTTCCTGAGAACAGATTATATATGTCAAACCAGCTGCTCGTGGTTGTCAGTAATCCTCAAACAATGTGGCTAATTGTTTTCTCACAATTAAGTTCTTTCAAGAAAATGGTGTTCGATAAATTCTTATATGTAGAAATAAAATCAAAGCATCTATTCTCTGAGCTTCCCCACTGTAACATGAACTCACATTGCATAAAGAATATAGAAATGTTACGCACAGCCAGAGTACGGCATTTATTTTTAGCCTACAAAGCATCATATATAATTTAGAAACCTCTGATTTAATAGTCGTAGCACATATCGAAACTCTTTTTGTGTGTAATTACTTGCAGCAACACGATCATCAGATCGTCTCAGACAGAATCTTAAATGCCAGGAATTTAAAATATATATGATATAACGATGCAGATGTTATTAGTATCAAATCACTTTTATTGTCACATCACAATAGTCTCGGGTGCATCGTCCTTTACAGTTTGTACAAATACAATAAATGTGCAGATCGATGCATAAATCAGCTATAAACGTACATTACGCTAGTTTTGACGTGTAATCACGAGTGCCGTCCGTCAGTGTTTCACATTAGACTGGCGCCTAACATGTTCAATATAGGAATCGACTATAAAACTATTAATGAACAGTCCGGTCATTGAGAACGTGCAATTATGTGCGTTTGATTGTTCACGGAAAGGTAGATTTATCCCAGTAAAGTGCAGAATAAATCACAGTGTAGGAGTGTGATTAATCAGTCCAGTTTAGCAGCTTATTAGTAATCAAACCAATAATTATAATCAGTTTAATCAATGTTAAACAAAAGCAAAACCAACCAAACTGCAAGAATTGTGGAGAAGAATTGACGTCATTCGAAAAATTAACACTGTTGATTTTAACAACTAAATAACTGAAATAAACTTCGTTAATTAGATGTGTACCTTCATAATGTGTGTGTGTATTTACTCGTTCCAGTCGTTTCCGACTCTTGGGTCACTCTGTGGGGCGCTACCGATCCCCAGAGTTACTCAGCAATGATATTTTTACAGAGTAGGTTGCCAGATCTTTCTCCAACCCCGTATCTCTACAGGGATCTTGTGTGTGAGACTACCGGACAATTTTTACACATTTTGGATCAACCTAGTGCATGTTTTTTGACTGTGGGAGGAAACCGGAGCACTCGGAGGAAACCCACGCTGACACGGGGAGAACATGCAGACTCCACACGGAAAGCCCCCCCGACCCGACCCGGGGATCGAACCCGGGACTTCTTGCTGTGAGGTGACAGTGCTGAACCACTCAGCCACCGTGCCGCCCCCATATATATATATGAAAATAATAAATTGTGTAAAGTATCATATAAAGAATAATTTCTGCAATTATACGAAATTCATAATAATCATTGACAGTTTGGGTCAATTATCTACTAAATAATAATAATAATAATAATAATAATAATAATAATAATAATTATTATTATTATTATTATTATTAATTAATTAATTATGTTCTGTATAAGGTCCGTATGATAGCTCAGTGCTTAGCACTGTCACCTTACAGCAAAATGTTCCAAGTTCCCTATGTGGAGTTTGCATGTTCTCCCCATGTCTGCGTGTGTTTCCTCCAGGTACTCTGGCTTCCTCCGACAGTCCAAAGACATGTAGTCAAGTTGATCGTGGATATTGAAATCGTCCTGTGTATACGTACCTCGCAGCAGACCGTTTAGGTGTTTAGTGTATTCCCCCTAGGTGTCCCACCATGGTCCTAAATAGAAGCGAGCACTGGTAAAACTAGATCCGGGGATGGGTGGCTGTGATCTGTAGCATCACTCCTATTTATCTGGGCTTGTGAGCAGGACTCGCTGGACTGGTTTGTGCTTTATAGAAGAATGAGGTAAGATTCAGCGAGTGAGCTTCTGTCAGCGTCACCATGACAACAGTAAAAGCGTTTTTATTTTTTTTTAGGTCAGAATAATACACGCAACCTGTTACTCCGACATACTCCCACCTTCCCAAGTCACTAGCATCTCACACACGCCAACAGTTCCGCCACACATCGGATGTGTTACTATTCCAGCACCTCTGATTTGATGTGTTAGTTTGAAATTTACACTCCGATGATGACGACAGACGTTCTCTGACAGAAACATTAACACCTTTAATCCTCGTTTTTCTCGAATCGGCGCTCGCTCGCTTTCGATGTGGCCCGAGTCAGTTCAACATCGCGATGTGAAGCCACATCTGAGCCACAGACAGCTGACCTTTACTTACACGAATAAACCAAGATCAGCATGAGGTCACAAAAAAAATCTACAAGTGAAATGTCTACATATCTGAGGTTACACAAAGCCGGTCAGACACGTGGAATTTATTCTAGATCTTGTACACTTTAAATTCATAGTTGAATCATATCGCATGTGTAATTATGGTCCTCTCCGATTGTGAGGTCATAATGCAACCTAACAATATGGCGTAGTCTTAGCAACGTAAATAAGAAGTAGATGAACACCGTTATTTGTCATTACACATCTACAGATTCTTTTGAGTTGTGGGTCAGAGCGCTGTTAAAGGATAAGCTGTCGTACGGCGTACGGCGCCCCCTGGAGCAGACTAGGCCCAGGTTTTCGCTCAAGGACCCAACAGTGACTGTGTAGCAGAGCCTCCAATCATCCGGTTGGTAGTCTAAAGTTCTGTCCAGGACATAATCATTATACGAACCAGTGGAATGAGGTGACACAACGTGACTCGAGAGTCCCATCGTATCGATCTAATCGCATCTCGTTTCAGGTACAGAATCACATTTCGCTCAGATACGAATCTATTTTATTTAGCATCTTGATACATTTTGATTCGCTCGTGTCTAGTATCGGATTCTCCGCCGTTTCGTTTTTCGAGGCGGAGGTTTTTGTCTGAGGAGAACGTCAGTGAGGCTACAGATCGAACCGGATTGCTCTGTAGTCTTCTACTGAGCCTTACTGAACTGTCTTATGGATTTTCAGCCTGTACTTCTGAAGTCACGTCAAATACAATTATTCTAATGTCATCCAGTGTGTTCATAACCTCCGGTGATGCTGCACAGCGGCCTCGAGTACACACAGGTATGATTGGAACTTAATTATAGACTTCAGGTATTTCAGCCAGTCATCCCCCACCTTCCCTTTATTTTGTGGGAATTGATTAATAAAAGAAAGATTTCCAATTCTGGAACGGCCTGGACATGGCTCGGGTCGAACTCCAGTACCTATAGGGTTTGATCAGTCTGGTGAAGAAACATCAGCTTGGAAAACCTCTGGAATGATCCGGAATGACGATTAGAATAGTATAGAATAGAATAAAACGCTTTTATTTGTCATTACACATCTAAAAAAAATTCTATCTTTGCATATCCCAACTTGTTTTGAAGTCTGTTTTGTTCTGACTGCCGCTTCAACCATCATACGACGCCCCCTGGAGGAGACTGTTGACCAGGGGTCACCGACCTTTTTGAAACTGAGAGCTACTTTTTGGGTAGCAACTAATGTGAAGGGCTTCCCGTTTGATACACACTTGTGACATCACAAATTTATAACCTTTAATGACATGTTACTATTAATAATGATGCTATTCATCTGTGTGAAGATGCTGATCATGTAAATGATTTCTCACAATCATTTAACAAGGTAGGAAACAAATTAATATCAATATGCAAAATATGCAGCTATTTCTAGAACAGGCCCGCGGGCGACTCATGAGGTCCTTTCGGGCGACCCACGTGCACCATGTTGGTGACCCCTGGTGGTTACCGAACTACAAGAGTGACAACCGACCATCCACCACAATTTGTCTTTCATCAAACTCATTCCGCCCCCCCTCCCCCAAATATTACGCGTCAACTTTGAGGAGAAAATGTTCCCGTGGTAACTACAATATCCCATGAATAAATACCTGTGAGAGGTCATGATGTCCGACCTGGTCCATGCATCGATGGGATTGTAGTCCTGTATCGCTCGTAGTAATGAACAGCATTCTTTTATTAAGCATAGCACCATCGAAAGCGTCGCATCAAATCGACATAAAACTAACGAACCTCAAAGGTAAAAATGATTCTTCTGGAGTCGGGATGATGAGATTAGCATTAAATTAAGTAAGAGAAGCTGAGAGCTGAGAACTTACTTGCCATGGCTCATTTGTTTGCCTTTGCTAACATTAAAATCTGTATATAAAAGCGTCTACGAGGATCTTTGCTGATGGGAGATGAAACGTTAATGACCCTCCGATCTAGCTCAGAGATTTAAAGCTAAACTTTGCATCCCCAGTAAAAAACTTTTAGTCACTTTTTGCTAGGCTGCAATGCCATACATCACTCGGTACTGGCACGGCTATTTCGCAAAGCACCTGAAAGACTGCAAAATGCTACACAACAAGGTTAGCGAAATTACCTTTTCGGTTTTGACTAATGGTGATGTATGAGTGCTGCTGATGTGGGCTGCTTCAGGCTTGGCTGCTTTCGGCAGGGATTTGTTTACAACAGACAGCAGCAGGTTTGTAGATACGATTTTTCGTCGAGGTCTTCATGACCATCATACTAGCCGTGTTTACAGCGCTAGCAAATCAAATCAAAGTTTATTTGTCACATACATAATTATACACAGTAACAACCGGCAGTGAAATGCTTTATAACTCCTCCATCCCAACACTCGAAATTACAGTTAACAAGCTAATGAAAATAGATTATAAATGTAAACAATAATTGTAAACATTAGTTTAAAAAACTATTTGATAATTAGGAAAAGGTAAGTTACAAAAAGGAGAATAAAACTGTATATATTTAAATAAAGTGACTGGTTGTTAAAGTGACTTAGTGTCCAATAATGTCCAAGTATTGATAAACAATGTGAATAAATGCATTAAGTGCGACACTTGCAGTTACTAATGTAAATACTATTTAAAGATGCCAAGTTTCTATCTGATATGAAGAAATACAACCATTATTACATTGATAACACTATTTGAAAACACTTTTTGATTTAGAGAGGGATTATAGTGAAATGTCCACTTGTGTTATTTATATGAGCTATTTTAAGAAAGACTAATGCATTGTAGCTTTAATTAAAGCTTTTAATGACCTGTGTTAGTGCAAACATTTAAAGAGCTCTTTTGATTTGAATGTTATGAATATACATGAAGCTGTTTCCAGAAGGATCTTTTCCACTTTCCCACAGTCTGTGTCCTGCTCGTCTCTTGCGCCACCAAGTGGACATATAAGCACAACGTTAGGTCTATTAGTGAGTTGTAATTTGAGCTGTTGTAGGATCTCATTTTAAGGAGGGTAGAAGCCAGGACCCTGGAGGTTGTGCCACCAATAGTTTAAATTACTGAAGGTCAAATAAGTTATTATTACCCACAAATATATAAATAAATAAATACAAAAAAGACATGGGGTCTTGTTTTATTTGGAGCAAACAGGTCTGTGGCTACGTACCAAATGTATTTACTGCAAGTGTGGCATGTAAATAGAAAGATTTTTCATTTTCAATTGCAAAAATTCCAACCTAAATCACTCAAAGCACTTCATTTAAAACAATATGTCTTTTTTTGCATCATACCTACCTGTCATATATTGTGGCCGGGGGGGCAGATTACAGTATTAAATGTTATTTTTTATTTATATTACGACCATGAAGATGTGCTAGATTAACCTGGGGCACCCCTGACGAGTTGCAACCTGTTATAGGTTTGTCCTGATCGGGGGGAGGAAAATCCAGACAAAGTTCTGTGAAAGTTCACAGTTCTACAGTAAAAGTTCAAATCAGGACTACATATTCCCTGGGTTATAAATAACCACATATGCCCAGCAGTAGTGGGATTTTCCACTGCACACCAGCGTTGAGAGTCTGAACTTCCGGGTGTAAATCTTGGCATTGCTGATTAGCTGGGCGCCACCCTAGCGGAGAATTGGTTGTGTGATTAGTTACCCCACTGCATAAAAACACATTAAATACAGGAACATCGAAAGCTGCCGAATGTCTCGGTGGAACAAACTAACAGCAAATACATTAACACACGGATCAGTGGGTTAAAACGTGTTTCCTATTGGGCCTTTTAAAGTCAAAAGGGCAGTGTTTCCATACCCAAGAAAAGCCTATGCTGTACCATCATCCTTGACCAGATCTTGCAGTTAATACCTTGCTAAAAATCCAGCTAAAGACAAAGCGGTCAGAAAATCATATGCTCGTTGGCTATTTCTTGTTAACTTATTCTTGGGAATAAAGCAATTTGAATGGAATTGTGAGATTTGTGGTGTTTATATCGATTGTTTTACATTATATTCTACTTTATTGTTTCGTCTGCATGTAATTTGCATATATTAGTCCTCATTAAGTGTTCTTATATGTCCTTATTGGTTAGAGTTTTGCTCAAGACCAGCCGGCCATCAAGAAATAAAAAAACACACCCAAAGCTGGCTTAACGTTTGTTCAAGCCGACCAGTATAGGATGTGTTTTGTAAACCAGCTGAATCTTAGCTGGATATTATTTAACAGGTTAATGACAAGATAAATTCTGTAATACCAGAGAGACTTAAACGATCAAGTTGTGTGTGTTATGATGACATTTTTTTGTACATCACTTCCTGTTTCATTAAAAACCCTGATAAATACAAATAGTTTTTTAGTACAAAGTTACGTACAGTACAAGAACACTAATGCTTACGTTTACAATGTTTTAGACATTATTAAACAGTAGTTATTAACACGTTTTAAGTTTTTCAAGCTGACGAAGGCTCTATTTAAGCTACGCGGAGGGATATTATGAGCCGCACGTCGGCCTGTGTACACTCACTACTGTGCATCGCCGTGTATTCCTCCGCGGTGTCTCTGAGTGCCAGAGCTTGTAGTTTCACTCAGGTAACAGAGCACCGACTGTTCTCACGTCACGTCGACTTTTTAATTCATTTCTCCCCCCCCCCTCTTAAAATAATAACATGATAAAAGCCATATTGATCTTCAACAACCATGGGAAACCCAGGCTGTCGAAATTTTACGAGCATTACGTAAGTATGTGTCTCATTTAGGTTTGCTAGCAAAGTCCTGGCTAAGTTGTTAGCTGGCCAGCTTGTTTCTTGTGTTGAAACTGTTGCTTGCTTATCACACTGGGTTGGTAAATGTTTTCAAGGATACAAGGATGTTTTTGCTTATGTGTTGAGCTAACTGGCTATCAGAGCCAAGGCACATTCATACCATATGCTGTTAGCACACATAAGACTAATAGAGAAGTGTTATTGCTGGATGTTGTTGTATATGAGCTTAGCTTGTTTTAAAGAATGTATTATTTAGATAATCATATTTAGCTGTAAATAAGATCCATGCAACAAATGAAGTAACTGGTGAGTATAATGTGTCAGATCAGACAGTAGATATAAATGGATGGATGGATGCATGCATGAATTACTGAGATACATATTTAGCTGTAAATAAGAGTCATGCAACAATTGGGGTAACTGGTGAGTATAATGTGTCAGATCACACAGTAGATATAAATGGATGCATGGATGGATGCATGCATGCATGCTTGGATGGATGGATGGATGCATGCATGCATGCTTGGATGGATGGATGGATGCATGCATGCATGCATGCATGCTTGGATGGATGGATGGGTGCATGCATGCATGGATAAAGGAATGAAATATTCATTATGCATTTTGAGTTTCGTCTTACGATCTTGTAGTGAAGTGATGTGATGCTGGTGAGCTCGTATTTCTGCTCCTGTGCTTCAGATTGCATTACAGACTCGAGTCACACAACCATTGTCATCATGTGACTGGGTCTTGAGATCAACTCGTGCTGCTCCTGGATCATTAGGAGCCTCCATTTGACAATTAAGATTGATTAAGATTGTTGTTTTATTTTATATTTAAGCCACGCAAGTTATCAGGAAAAAAGTTCTTATTTACAGCAACTCTCTGACGTGCGGCTTAAATTGTCAGCCGATCAAGCGTCGGATTATTAGACTGATGTCTGATGCCTTGGCATTGAAACTCTCAGCATTGACCGGACAATTCAGCATCTCCAGTCAAACTGGTGGCCTGCCTTTGGACTGTGGGAGATACTGATGCAGCCAAAAACTGCTGTTAAAATGATTCGCTATTCAATTGTTTATATTTATTTTTTAAAATTAAGAAATCTTTTTTTTTGCATGTTTTTGTTTACCACACACATACATTAGTTGAGGCAGTCTACGACTTGGTACATTTTTAGAATTTTTCTTTAAATTAATACCCCTTCAGGTATTAATCATAAAATATAAGTCATATTTTCTATCTAGTGTTCTGTCGAGTTTACCGGAATGATCCCTGTAATAATCAACTTTTTATTCTTATTTTGACCTTCTTATATTTAACGTTATAAATAACAGGGCGTATATGTCCGAGTAGTGTTTTCAGTGATTTTACAAGGGGCCATTAAAACCTTCATTGGGGGAATTTTATCCAACGGAGATCAAACTTCCCCTTTAACAAATCTGAGCATAAAGTGTTCAGTCAAGATGATTTAAGACTTCTCACTGACATGTGTTGAAGCTTATTAAACTCAACAGCAAACTCCTGTACCGCAAGTTATTATGAAAAAGTTCTTATTTACAATAACTCCCGGCCAAACTGATTAAATGGTCTGCCAATCAAGCGTCGGACTATTAGACTGATGTCTGATGCCTTGGAATTGGTTCTCTAATCTCTTGTTGACAGGACAATTCAGCATCTTCTGTTAAACTGGTAGCATGCCTTTGGACTGTGGGAGATACTAATGCAGTGAAAAACTGCCGAGTAGTCTCTGAATGGTTAAGTAGACAAAACCAACATCTGCTTCTGTTGTTTGGTTTGGAATCATGTTACCTGGCTTGTATTGGTCCTCTGGTGATAGTATACGAGAGACTATAGCTGTGTTCAGCTGTGTTGCCTCGCAGTTTTAACGGCTGTCTAAAGAGAAGGATTCTAATAAGTTTCTATTTTATAAGATGCCTTTTCGAACAACACTACTTAAACATTGCATTGTTAACGCAGATGGCATTGCGCCATTCAAAACAATGGGACAAAGTGGCACAAGCGCTAACATCTGAAATAAATGTCAACTGAAAGTGCTTAAATTTTACTGCCGGCCTCAAACTTTTTACTCGTACACTTTTTACATATTCGTATTTTTGTGAGGTAGAGAAATCATTCCTATATTAATTCTGGGATTGCTTTACTGAACAGAACAAGAAATCTGATGCTGACTTGTTCTACGCTAAATATGATATTATATTGTCTCAAACATGGTTATATTTGCCCATGAAATCTTTTGCTTATTGGGTCTTATTGTACTCTACTCCATTACAGCTGAGATATCTCATTGCCAACAATACTATCAACAGCCTGTATGTTTACCCACACATGATGTGTAAGCAAGGTGGTAGTGGAAGTCAATTTCTTTTTTTTTAATGTAGACCGAAGACACAGAACAGCAGATCATCAGAGAAACGTTTCATCTGGTATCAAAGCGGGACGAGAACGTCTGCAATTTCCTTGAGGGTGGATTGTAAGTCATTTTTTTAATCTGGATTTTTGTCTTGATATTACTTGTGATGTAATAAGCACAGAAAGCTTTTTTGTGCTGTTTTGTGTGCTCAGGTTGATTGGCGGCTCAGACAACAAGCTGATCTACAGACATTATGCCACGCTGTACTTTGTGTTCTGCGTAGACTCCTCAGAGAGTGAACTTGGCATTCTAGATTTAATTCAGGTACGTTTTTCAGATTCAAGCATGCACTTTGACTAAATATTTTTATCGTTTCCCCTCTTACACACAGTCACCAGTTGCTTCTTTTCACCTGTATAGAGCATGAGAGGTGCACAGTGACATTCTGTGATATTTTCTACCTCTTATACAGACACATTCAGCAGGAAGCTTTGTCACAGTGATGGGACAAAACCAAGTCTGCTGGGTGTTTAGCCAGCTTAAACAAATAGGCACTAAAATGTTTTCATTAAGCATTCATGCATTAAAATGTGTGGAAGAGAGTGTGTGGGGTGGGTGGCATTGCAGATGACCATGCTGGCACACCACAAACCGGATTTCCATCCAAACGTTTTGCAAGTAAGAAATATCACCAAGAAATGATGCGAGATTCAAACTTTTCCACCTTGATCAAGTGTGAAAACTTTGGTTTTTTTAGTGCACATTTATCAGAATTGCAAAAATGTGGTGGATTAAATATCAGTTACTGAGTATTAAAATTCAACAGTTTAACCCAGCTGAGACACAGACCTGGCTGGATGTCCATTCAAACGCAGATGGTTGTACAGGGTCTCCTCAATCTACTGCTGTGATCTGCGACTCCTGAGACTGTGATATAAACCTGTAATGAAGAGGAAACTAAATAGTTTCCTGATGGAGTTCACATGTGTTGCTAAATGCAGTTTTTTGTATTCTTGCAGGTGTTTGTAGAGACACTGGACAAATGTTTTGAGAACGTTTGTGAACTTGATCTCATTTTCCATGTTGACAAGGTAACACGAAAAAAGATTTAAGAACAAATTCTATTTCACTCCGTGTTGTATTACTTGTGACTAGGGTTTAATGATACACTATTGTTTTTTCCCCACACTTTTTAAAGCAATACAAGTACAAAAAGGAGTATATGTAAATAAACTACCGTATCGGCCCGAGTATACGCCGCAACCGAATCTAAGCCGAATCTTAATTTTGAGAGGGATTCAGAAAAAAATATAAAAATTGAGAGAATAAAACTTGATCTAGTATTTTATTCTCTTT